>MU768600.1:125775-180623 GCA_026770625.1 Nicotiana glauca
TCTGAAATTTCAGAACCCTTTTGAGCGATTTTAGACTCTAAATGTATACCAGAGAAATTAAATCCTTAATTCTCTGAAAGTTGGAACCCTCTTAAATTTTCTGAAAAATTCGAACCCAAAATTCTAACCTCCAAAATTCTAACCTCCTTTTCTTTTCAGGCTTGAAACAACCTATTTATAGAATAAATTTGGGAGGGAGTTTTGAATTAGTTATTCCTATTTTCCACCCCAGCTCTTTTCAATTAGATCAATTAAGCATAGCAGAATTCTAATGGAAATGCACTTGAACCCCTGGTAGAAGGTTCTAGGCTATTCCTTATTGTTCCATTAGGTGGATTTTACTTAGTTGCCCTCACTTGCTAAGGTTTATTATTCATTTGCCTTTTAACTATACCTAATTTAACCCTTATTGTTCATGTATTTTCAGTAAAACCAGGCATTAAAGTCATTTATACCCCCATTATCTTTATGTAATCTACAGGAATACCAATTCATCTTCCCCTTTTACCCCTTACACTCAATTATATTTACCCGACCTATCATTAGGTCTGCTGAGACTTGGGTAATTAATATATTTAAAATATAACCCCCTGAGACTCATTTTAATTCTTAGCCAGTTTCAAATTAGATAACCTTTTCAGGATTAACCAATCTTACAAAGATAGCCACAAATGGACTTTACAAAGTCAAAGACTTTCACTGTGTTGCAAATATAACCACAATAGATATTTTACACATATAACCTAAATGTGCATAAGCACTCAGAAGTTCAGAAGAAACAAACATATAAATCATATTGCAAATGTAGCCAGTTTTATGTAGTCTTGCACTAATAGCCTTAATCATGACTAATCTTTAAAATTAATTAGAACTCAGAGAGACAAATTGATAATGGTTGAATTCCAGCTAATCAAAACTCTAGTCGAGACAGGGTCGATTACTCAAGAACATTAAACAGCTAATAGCATATGATTTACAGGTAGTTATTATTCAGAACAAAGAATACTTGGTTGATTTCAGGCATACATGTAATAAGCTCAGGTATTTTCACAAATATGAACACAGAAGAGCAAGGTATAGCACAGAGGTGGATTCAAGGCATTTAGTCAATTTTAATATGTACAGGGATTTTAAACATGCAACATATCCAGATTTAACAGTTAAGAACACAAAACACTAAACAAGGCAGGCTTCACGTAAGAACAAAAAGATTCAACCATTAACAAAAATAAAAGAAGGGGTAGAAGATTTGAGAAACAGATTTCATTAAGGTTTGGGGACTTGGCTTTTTTCGTGTTTTCTTTCTTTTTCGTTCTTTTCTATTTTCTTTCCTTGTTCTCTTTTTTCTTCATTTTTCTTCTTCTTTTCTTGATTTTCCAGTGCTTCAGAGACTTGGAGTCTCTTAGATTTTTATATCTTCCAAACAGACTCGTGGAAGTCTCAGAGACCATGGGTGTGGTTTTTTGAAGGGTTTTGGTTTTGGGTGCTCTCCGGAGTAGGGTTCTGGCGAGAAACTTTTTGAGATTCGAAGGGTTTGAATTATATTCGAGGGAAGGTAGTTGGATAGGGTGAAAGAGGATTTTAAGACAGTTCTATGGTGTTAAGGGTGAGGGCTGGTTCATAGTTTGGTGGTCGCCGGGTAGGGTTCCGACGACATATTTTTCAAGATTCGAGCAGAATGAGAGGTTTTTTGGCTGGAGCTAAAGTGATGAGGTGAAAGAGGAAGAGGAATAGGTTCAGGGGTGTGGAGGCTGGTCGAAGAAGATGACTGGAGATGGACCACCGGTAGGGTTTCGGTGATCCCAGCCAGAGAGAAGAAGGGAGATATAAGGCGGCTAGGGTTTTTGCTTATGAGGAGTGTGTGTATAATGATATGTATCGGTGGTATATCGATATATTAAATGTATACTGATGTCTCTCAACCGTTGGATTAGGTGAGATGAATGGCCAGAATCATTTTGGCCTTAAAACGATGTCGTATGGTTTAAGTAGAGACTTCATCTTGTCCATTAGATCAATTAGATAGACGGTTGTGATTATTTTGTCTTAACGACGTCATTTGGTTTTAGTGAGGCCCTCCTTTCATCCGTTTGATCAATTAAATGGACGGTTCCGATTGCTTTAGATTAACGACGTCGTTTCACTTATTGGGAAACCGCTATTCTTGGGCCGTTCGATCAATTGATCAATGGTCCAGATTTATCGTATTTATACGGCGTCGTTTGGTTTTATATAGGCAGGCTGGTTTGTTTTGGGCTGATATAATTTGGCCCAATTACTTGGTATTTCAAATTGTATTTTTGTATTTTTTGTTATTTTGAATTGTATTTATTTAATTTTCTGTATTTTCTTTTTGTAATTTAGACTTATTTTCCTTGTGTATTTGTATTTCCTTTGATTTTTTCCAATTTTCCGTATATTTTCCTTAATTTTCCAATTTCTTAATAATTACCTTATATTTTTTGTGACATTTTCCGATTAATTTCCTTTTGTATTTAATTTTAAATTTTATTTTTTACCAATTGAAACAAACACTGGTATTTCTACACACTAATCAAACTAATTGCAATCAAAAATATTTTTGTATTTTTTTTATTTTGGAATTAATTGCTTGGGGCAAAAATCACGTGCTCACACTTACAAGTCTAAAACCAATAGTAATGTCGTTTAATCACTGTAGAACTTATGTTTTTCTATAATCAACAAGCCTTTCTTTAAAAAAATCATAGTACACACACATTGTGAGATATCATGCCTATAGCTGTCACCTAGGCAAGCCATTAGGTGATTAATTAATTGCATCAGTCTTTGATAATTACAACCAGGGGTAGGCCTAATTCAAACTTCTTATCTGAGAAATATGTGATAAACCAGCCCGCCTTAACGCTTTAAATTCAATGAAGACCATAACCAGTATTTGTAAGTCATGCTAAACAACTTGCTTTTAAGTGAGGAAGCCTTCCTGAGCCTTTTAATTATTTTGTGTTTCCCATAACTGCTTTACTTGTTTTGTTTGTCGCTCTAGAATTTTATCCTTTCTTAAACCATAAAAAATCCACATTTCCCTCCCCTTTTGGACGAGTAGTCCCAAATGCCTCCGGGACTTATAGGATTGGGACGGGTAATAGCATGCAATAACTAATGAGACTATTCCGCGTTTAATACCTTAAAAGGGTAGGAAGGGTAGATACTGATATGATGACCACACGATAACACCCTTTTTACCTTTACCTGTCTATATTTTTTAGAATATTAAAATTGTTTAATTTTCAGCTTCTTTAATCTCTTCATCTTCATTTAACTTGCATCAATTATGTGCGAACCCCTTCCCCTTTACTTATCTTTTTTTAGAATTGTCCAAACTATTTCCTTAAAATTTATGCTTTATTTATTTTTCAAACTCTCAATTTAATTGCAACTATTGTGTGAAAACTCCCCCTCTATCTGAGACCTTTATTTGCTTACTTGTTATTCAAAGTCACAATTGTAACATGGCCGGGAACCACACTAGTGGATCCTGAGGGGTGACTAACACCTTTCCCTCGGGATAATTTCTAGCCCTTACCCAGACTCTGGTTCTCTAACTCAAACCCTTATTAGTTTCCTAATTCACTTAATCATTAAGTGGCGACTCTTCAATTCAAAACCCAATTCCTAAGAAGGAACATGTTGACCTCCCAAATGTCATAAACTCGATTTCGCGAGAAAAAGGGGGCACGACCTCGGCCTATGCCATTTCTTGACTTCTTCTATCATCTAAGGGTCTAGTTTTATTTTCTCACTAGATACCACATGTCCTAATAATTCCACTAACTACAACCAGAACTCACATTTTGAAAATTTGGCATAAAGCTCATTCTTCTTCAAGGTCTGCAAGGCTATTCTAAGGTGTTCTGCATGATCTTCCTTGCTTTTAGGGTATACCAAAATATCATCTATAAACACGATAGTAAAGGTATCAAGGAATGGCTTGAAAACTTTGTTCATGAGGTACATGAATGCAGCTGGAGCATTTGTCAACCCAAAGGACATCACTAGAAATTCATAGTGCTCGTAGCGAGTTCTAAAGGTTGTTTTAGATATATCCTCTTCTCTGATTCTCAACTGATGGTACCCCGACCTCAAGTCTATTTTTGAAAAGTACTTTGCACCCTGAAGTTGATCAAATAAATCACCAATTCTTGGTAGTGGGTACTTGTTCTTAATTGTAAGTTTATTCAACTGCCAATAGTCAACGTACATTCTGAGGGACCCGTCTTTTTTCTTTACAAAAAGAACCGGGGCAACCCAAAGTAAAACACTGAAAAACTTCCCAAAACCCGGTAGTACACGTTATTGATGACGTCCCATGCAATATAATTTACCCAACTATGAGTTGGGATCGAATCCCATAGAGAACAATATTTAGGCGATTAGGAATGTAAGAGAATTATCACATATCGCGCAATGCCAAACACTAAGAATTTAGTTTTTGGAAAATGTTTATAATTAAATGCGAAAATGTAAACTAACCTAGAAAACAAGTAAAATGATCAGTGGCTACAATTAAGGGTGCTTCGGGAATTACACTCAAGTAATGATCCAATGTAGTTTACGATTTTACAAATATGAGCGAGTTTAAGTTAATTAGCCATGAGTAATAATTCTATATTAGCTTCTCCCGAAGACTAACAAGACTTCCTAATTGAATTATCCCTAAAACAATTAAGAGATTAAGCACTCCTGGATATGGCTACAAGTAGTTCAATCCTATCCCTAGGTAAAATCTATAAAATGAGGGTTAACGCCTCAAGTTCTTGTTAATTAATCTTTTCCAACCCCAAATTATCTTCCCAAAATTAATTCGGAGTTAATGGGAGAGCCCTAGGATTAGATAATCCCTTTGGAAACATTTAAGAAAAAGAATAATTAAAGAAACAATAACTCACTTCATAAAAGAATAGAAATTATTCAATACATAAGCAAAACAAGGTATTTAATCTACACTTTAAACAAGAATATTTCCATAAACAAGTTTTGAGTGTTGGATAAAATACTACACACTTAGATATACAATAAGGAGCAAGGAAATGAAGAAATAAACATAAATGGGTAAGAAATCCTTAACCACAAGCTTCAAATCTTTAAGACCAAAGTGTGTGTGCAAACCCTAGCTTCAAGACTTGTTCTCTCTAACCCTAAGAACTGAAAATATATGATGATGATCTCCCAGAGATGTCCAAAGATCTGCTTGGACGAGTATAAAAATGGGTTGGGAATGAAAAAATGTGAAATGCCTAATTTGCCCAAGTCTGATGCCCGTAGATCACTTTTACGGATGAATTCACGCAGATGCGGATACCTTATCGCAAAAGTGGGAAATTGAGATATGCTTGACACCGCAGATGCAGACTCCAAAAGCGCAAATGCGCTACCGTAGAAGCGGAAAAACCACTCGCAAATGCGATTCCTGAGAAAATGCCCAGCTCCGCAGATGCGTGTCCACTCCCGCAGATGCGAGGTCGCTTCTGCAACCATTCTTCCGCAGATGCGGAATCACTAAAGAATTTTGCATTGTTTTAACCCTCTTTTTTTCAATTCCACTTCAATACAATTCAAATCACTTCGTAGAATCATTTACCTAAAAATCTAACAATACACACCATAAACGACCTCATATTATAGTTAAAAGACATAAAAGCTACGAAAAAGAGACTAGATTGAGTGGTAAAATCACCAATCATTAACACCCCCAACTTAAAGCTTTTTCTTGTCCTCAAGCAAATCAAAACCAACACTTCAATGAGGATTTACCATTTAAAACACAAGTGGTATTTCTATTATTTACATAACACATTTTCCAATTTAAGCACCATACTTATGGATTTGGTTGGTACTAATAATTAGGATTAAGTATGTGTTTCTTTCCCAAATGACTCCCTCATTATAAAACAACTTCAAGAATGTGCAAGGGAATTTCAAAAATAATCAAGTGACAAGAATAAGCCTCAAGAAGTGACTCAAAAGCACTAGTCCACTACATATGCCCAACTTATTCAATTTCACCAATCCTTCCTAATTCATGTGCCCTCACAAGAAAGAAAGTCCTAAAATCACTATATCTACAATACAACATATGGGACAAATTTACAAAGACACTCACTCTCACAAAGAATTTCAAGTATTACAACATCTCATGTCATAAGCTTGCACTTATTTGAATTCATCGCCTATTCAAGAATGTTCGGTTGGAGGTCCCACAAGTACTTTTTAAGCTTGTAATATAGGTTTAGGGAAGGTTCGATAAGCATTTGGATACAAGTGACTTCATCCTCCTTGAAACTACTCACATTTATCATTCTTTTTGCACTTTGTTTCTTTTCAACCTACATAGCCTCATTGGCATTTAGTTCCCAACATAGAACCACCTTAAATACCTCTCTAAATTATTTCAAGCCTCCATAATTTATATACATACAAATTATTATTTTTTATATACATATTTTTCTTTTGGAGCTTGAATAATTTAATACGGACACTTTGAGCTATATGTTCCTACACTCAATGTATAACCTTACCAATTTCCACTTTGACACCACACCCCCAACTTAGGCTGTTAGCCTCATTCTCAATGTTCAAGGAGGAACGGATTCAAAAGAGGGAATTATTTTACAAAAGGGGAAAGGTTTGTAATGAGGTGGCCAAAGAAAAGGTCAAAGGCTCAAATAGGGTACTAGTGATATTATTTATGCAATGGTAGGCTTGAAAGGCTAAAGAGGTTTTGCAAATAAAATAAAGAACATCTAAGATCATCTCTCCAACCAAACATACTATCATTAGCATCGAAAGACCAACCGGGCAAGTTCTAGATAATAGAAGTAAATACAAGATTTATTTGTACAAAAATTAACACACATGGAACATGAATTAATCAAGTCCGATCAATCATTCTCCAACAAGAATGTCTAGAGCAATATTATTCAAACTAGTGGGCAAAGAGTCACTCAAAGATCCAAAATCTTATAACAAAAATTATTCCTCACCATGCAACTTATTTTAGTTCAAAACCAAAATTCGGAGGGGTATTCTCGATTCACATTTTACATACAAGAGACTAATTTTATTAGTAGTAAATAATCCAAAAGTCTCCTCCTAGCAAAACAAGAATAACTTCCTTAAGAAAGTTGTCATGCCATCTATCATAGGAAAATGTCACCCAGTTCACTTCAAAAATGTTCCTTGGGAAAGAACCGTAGCATGAAGAAAATCCAAGGACATATTACTTAAGGAAATAAAAATAAAAGAAAACAACACTACTAAAAAGATACTAAAATAAAATAAAATAATACTAATAACAACAAGCTACTAAAGAAAATAAATAACGAAAGAAAGATTAAAAAAAATATAGACTAATCACACCAAGCTCAGCAAGAGCACCTGCTACACAAAATAGACCGACAAGGGCACACAATATCCACAACAGCACAATAAGCCCGGCAAGGGCACACAATATCCATAGTAACAAAATAAGCTAGTCAAGGGCACACAATATCATAACATAAATATTGTATACTCTTACAGCCACCCCCAACTAAGAACATTGCAGTGTCCTCACTGCACAATATCAAATATAAAGCACAAATAGTTTAAGGGTCTCCCTTAGGTCTGCATCAGACTAGCATACTGTTGGAGGACGACTGATCAATGCCGTGTTCAACTCGTGGCCTCATCATCATCAGTCTCATCATCCTCATCACCATCACCAGCGGCTTCTGAAATGAAGGAATACTCCTCACTATCATCTTTGTTCGCCACTGGTATCTTCCTGCCTGTGTTTCCCCATTTGAAGATGGCCTTTATGCCTCTCCACTTTTTATCATGAACTTGCTATTCTTCTTCTTCTCCTTCTCGAAGTCTGACTGGAGATCTGCATGCGCCTTGGCCAAGGTGCTATAGGCTATCTCAAGTCTGGTCACAGATGCTGCCATCTTCTTATGAGAATCTTTCTGAATCTTTTGCGCATATAAGTAACTCTTCATTTCTTCCCTGGAGAAGTATGAGGGCCCCAGCTGGGAGGATTAAGGACCACACAGAAGCTTTGACACTAAATCCTGAATAGATGCAAGCTCGAAATTTAGCACCCCAAATGGACCCCTAAGTGCAGCTGCCTGTGAAGATGACACTAAACCAGCAGTCGTGGTGGTGACTTTCCATTTCTTGATTTTGACTACACTACCCTCTTATGTCACTCTCAGTGGATGAAAAGGTTTATCAGTTGGTAGCCATCGATCGGTGCCACGCACCTCAACCTCTGCTCTCATGCATAACTGCGTGATCAATGAAGGGAATATCATCCTGGCATCATTGTCTCGCAAATAATCCCTTAGCTCCCATAGGATATAGTAACCGACATTCACAGGAATGCCATCCAGGAGGCATGCAATAATCAAGGCCTAGTTGTAGGATACATCTAAGACGTTTCCACAAGGAGACACCCTGTTGCATATGATGTACAACCACATTTTTGCCTCAGCTGTGAAGTCAATTGACCACAAACCTTTCTCTTGTACCGGCTTCATTGGATAGTTGGGAATCCCAAGAGTGTCATTTATTTGTTCTATCTCAAACCATACCAATTTTCCTCTGATGATGATTTGTGGGCTGGCAAAATTTATGTGCTTAAGGTTAGCGTAGACTTCGTGAACCCACTCCCCATTAGCTTTGAATGGAGTGGGAATGAAGTATGACCATCCGGATGTATGGAGACGAGCATAGAAATCTGAGAGCTTCTCGGCCGATTTTTCTTCGTTGATCCCCTTTTCAAGCATTATCCTTTTGTTGATGAGGTCGTCCAAATATCTACATTGATAGTCAGTTGACGTGAAGTGTGATTCATTATACAGTTCCTCAACCTCTTCCTCAATTTCATGCTGTTGTTCGCTCATGTTCGGGTCCATTTTAGCTTAAAGTACCTTCATAAAATCAAAACAAAGTCACTCGGGTACTAGAATCATGTTAAGAAATTTAAAACATTGCAACTAGGCCAAAGAATCGGGTTGAACAGGCCCGGGAAGGCCCTGTTGCTTAGCTACTAGAATTGTGCAATCTGCCCAGTTTTTGCATCTGCGGAACACTAACCGCAGAAGCAGTTCAGCTTCTGCGAAAATTTCACCGCATCTATGATTTTGCTCAATCTTCCAGAAATCGCAACAGCAGAAAAGTCAACACAGGTGCGAAAGCGCTTTTGCGGAACATTGATCGCATCTGCGGTTTTTGTCACATTATGCAACTGCCCATATTTTCTTTCATTTTTCAATTTTACACCCGATTTTGGCACCTAATTTATACTCAAGACTTCTAAATTAGTGCAGTACATGAAACTCTGATTCTAATGAGATGGACTTTGTGGTACTTAGCAAGAAAGTTTCTTTTAAGCAATTTGTCAAATATCTTGCAAGCACTTTTAAATGGCCTCTTATTTACACAATTTGGGTACTTAGATTTCCCACAAATGTGATTTAACACTAGCAACACACACATGATTCTCTTAACCAATGTCCCTCACCTCCTAAGACTAACATCAATGAAATCGAAAAAAAAAACATCAAACAAAATAAAAATGATGAAGAAGAAGAGAGAAAGAAAGAATAGAGAAGAGTAGTAGATGAGGATTAAGAGGAAATTACATAAGTCTTGTGTGAGTACAGTAGATTTCACAAGCAGTGGACGTTTTGGAATATGTTGGAGATGGGGGAGTTTAGCGCTGGGGGAGCAAAATAGCAAATGCAGAATATACATGTGAAGGAATGACACTTCTATTTTTTTTTAAAAATTTAAGACCTGCTTGATTTCTGCATCTGCGGTATTGCACAGCATCTGCAGCGCCGCTTATGCGGCCAACATGTCGCTTATGTGAGATTGAACGCATATGCGGTTGGAATCATATTTCTACATGACAGCATCTGCAGTCAAAAATTTGCAGATGTGGTTACACTAGAAGATTGATACACACATTTTGCAACTACTGGTTTTGGCCCTCCAGGATCACCCCGACCTGCTCAAATCAGCTAAAAAAATCTAAAACTTGTAAGATTAGTCAAAACAATATACTAAGATATTCTAAAAAATAAAATTTGAAATATCAATGGGTTGCCTCCGACCAAGCGCCGTATTTAACGCCGTGGCATGATGCAAGTCAACTTTACCACTTTTATTGCCACTTGGATGATATGAACTGGGCAACTAGCTTAGAATCAAGCTTGTGACCACGAGCTATGGGGGTTGGTAAATCGATGATCAAGCCAAGCCTTAAATTCTTCATTTTGCACTTCTTGGCTCTCATGTGAGGAATGTCATTTTTCCTTCTTTGTTTCCTCAAATTGTAAGATGTATGGTTGTTGCCTTTCCTCCTCGCAATCCCTCATTGACTCGTGTAGTTCAATTCCCATATCATCACACAATTCCAATGTTGAAAAATGCTTGGAATGTGACTTTAAACCTCCAACTTGTAATTTTTCTCGGATTTTGGCATCCTCTTCTTCCCCCGGACTAAAGTCAATCTCAACCAAATTTACATTTACACCAGTTGACTCTTTCCATTTTTTTCTCGGTATCATTAACACTCATGGAGTCTGTTGGCGGATGTTCAATTCTTGAATCCTCAAAGTGAAGCTCACTTTCTTCCTCAAAATTTGAATCTTCTTGGCTTTCTTCCACGCTCTCATGCTGGTGGACATAGTGAGCCTCAACCAATATTTTCATTTGCTCTTCCAAAGTGTGGATATGTTCATCATTTTAAGACAAGCGTTGTTTCAAATCCTCGAGTGAAAAGTTGTGTTTCTCCTCATTTTCAAGAATGGTCTCCAACATAAGCATCATCTTATCATCTTGAGCATTTGAGAGTTCTTGTTGGTTTTTATCAAGCGCCAAGGAAGTATTTTTGGCTTCCTCATCTAAGGAAAATTCTTGTCTCTCATTAACTTCCGATGCTTTTTGGACCTCTAAAGCTTCAAGCATTTCTCCCATTTGTGAGTGCAACCTCTCAAGTGCCAAGTCATTTTGGAGGCTATTCTCCAAAAGCTTCTCCAAGGCACTTTGTTCTCTGTTTCCTCCTTCAAGTAGGCACTCCAACATGAGCTTGAATTCTCTATTTCGGCCATGCTCAACTTCTTCTACTTTTATAGCCCTATAATTTTCACCACAAAAAGTAGAATCATCATAGATGGGGCTTGGGGAAGGGAAGGACAAATAAGCACAATCATCCCAATGACCATTTTTAAAACCACACTTATCACAAATACTCCACTCATGGGTTTGAGATTGTGCGCACAATCCATCCCCGAGAGAATTTAAACAATTTTGCCACGATTGTGGTCCTCCACAATAAGGACAAGGGTCATCATAGTGTGAACTACTACCATCCGACCGATTTTCATTAAACGATGCCATTTTTCAAAAATAAGAAAATAAACAAGAAACAAACAAGAAAAATAGATCAAGGTAAGAAAAATAATTACACAAATATTCACAAGTTTGGACCAAAGCACTTATGCTTATTTCTCAAACAACCAAAATTACGCCAAATTGTTCCCCAACAACGACGCCAATTTTGATGAAGTCCAAATCCACTACTAAAAAGTAAATGGACACGGTCGCATGCAATATAATTTACCCGACTATGAGCCGGGGTCGAATCTCATAGAGAACAATATGTAGGCGATTAGGTATGTAAGAGAATTATCACTTATCGCATAATGCAAAACACTAATAATTTGGTTTTTGTAAAATGTTTATAAATAAATGCAAAAATGTAAACTAACCTAGAAAGCAAGTAAAATGATCAATGGATACAAGTATGGTTTCTTCGGGAATTACACTTAAGTAGTGATCCAATGTATTTCATGATTTTTCAAATATGAGCGAGTTTAAGTTAATTAGCCATAGGTAATAATTCTATATTAGCTTCTCCCTAAGACTAACAAAACTTACTAATTGAATTATCCCTAAAACAATTAAGAGATTAAGCACTCCCGGATATCGCTACAAGTAGTTCAATCATATCCCTAGGTAGAATCTATAAAATGAGGGTTAACGCCTCAAGTTCTTGTTAATTAATCTTTCCCAACCCCAAATTATCTTTCCAATATTAATTCGGAGTTAATGGGAGAGTCCTAGGGTTAGCTAATCCCTTTGGAAATATTTAAGAACAATAATAATTATAGAAACAATAACTCACTTCATAAAAGAATAGAAATCATTCAATACATAAGCACAACAAGGTATTTAATCCACTCTTAAAACAATAATATTTCCATAAACAAGATTCAAGTGTTGAATAAAATAGTACACACTTAGATATACAATACAAAGCAAGTAAATGAAGAAATAAACATAAATGGGTAAGAAATCCTTAACCACAAGCTACAAATCTTCAAGACCAAACTGTGTGTGCAAACCCTAGCTTCAAGACTTGTTCTCACTAACCTTTAGAACTAAAAATATGATGAAGATCTCCCAGAGATGTCCAAAGATCTATTTGGACGAGTATAAAAATGGTTTGGGAATAAAAAAAATAAGAAATTCTTAATTTCCCTAAGTCTGATGCCCATTGACCACATTTGAGGATGAATTCACGCAGATGCGGATATCTTATCGCAGAAGCGAGAAATTGAGATATGCTTGACACCACAGATGCAGACTCCAAATGTACAGATGCGCAACCGCATAAGCGGAAAAAGCACTCGCAAATGTGATTCCTAAGATAATGCCCAGCTCCGCAGATGCGTGTCCACTCTCGCAAATGCGAGGTCGCTTCTGTGACCATTCTTCCGCAGATGCAGAATCATTGGAGAATTTTGCATTATTTTCATCCTCTTTTTCTTAATTCCACTTCAATTCAATTCAAATCACTTCGTAGCATCATTTACCTGACAATCTAACACTACACACCATAAATGACCAAAATATTATAGTTAAAGGACATAAAAGCTACAAAAAAAAGACTAGATTGAGTGGTAAAATCACCACTCATCAGTCATAAGCTTTACAGAGTTTTGCTAAAAATTCTAAACACAAACATATGGAAATAAGTACAACAATGTGATTATAAAATAGGAAGGTGACTCAGAAGCCTGCGAACGCAGCAGCAGGACTACCTTTTGTATTCTCGGCAAGAATATGCACATCTACTAGCAAACAATACCTGGATATGCACAAGAAAATATGCAAAAATGTAGTATAAGTACACCACAGCGGTGCCCAGTAAGTATCAAGACTAAACTCAATGGAGTAGTGACGAGGAACAGTCAAGACACCTACTGGTCTAATAAGCAGAACAAGTATAAGTATAGAAAAGAACCGAACATGATATCTATATAAAGACTAAGCGATATTTCCAACAATACAGAAAATTACAATAAGGAAAGGAAACAACAGGTAATAGTGGAAAAACTATAGTAACACTCATAAAAGTGATCAAAGAAAATACAACGCAACTCAAATTCACAAATACAGTAAGGGCAAGTCATAACTCAGCAACTACGACAACCTCCACCTTGAGTCTTAACCAGCAAGCATCAATCAAATAATAAAACTCTTTTCAAGTGGTAAAAATTAGTTTGAATTCTACTTCCTTCAAATAAGTTTCCTTTTCAAAAGAGTTTATTTCAAAATAATTCTTCAAATATAATCTTTTCTAGAAAGAAAATACTCTGAATATAAGTCACCCCATGACACCTTATCTCATAAGCATACAATACGGATATCAATACCCGAACCCTAACACTTGGCATCATATTCCCTTATCACCCCTCATAACCATACTGACAAGTCATGTACCTAAAGAGTCATTCTCACATGGAAAGAAAATAAACAAGGGGTGCATCTATACTCAGGAATCTCAAAGAGCCTCCTACCCGATAAGGGTGATTAACCACGTGTATACTTGTGTACGTGTCCTAACATGGTTCGCGCCAATTAGTAAGTATAAGGAGTGGATCGGATATCACCTATAACGTTTACACAGGGATAGAATCAAAGAAAACATCAGCTCAGAACACAATGATTTAAGAGGGGAACTCCCAGGATGTCATCTCGTAGGCTCAAACATAAATATGTGTGCTAAGGATCTCTTGGTATCCCAAGGATCTCTTGGTACCCTCAATATATGTGCTAGGGATCTTTTAGTATCCTGAGGATCTCTTGGTATCGTCAATATATGTGTTAAGGATCTCTTGGTATCCTTAATATATGTTCTAGGGATCTCTTGGTATCCCAAGGATCTCTTGGTATCCTCAATATATGTGCTAGGGATCTCTTGGTATCCCGAGGATCTCTTGGTATCCTCAATATATATTCTAGGAATATTTTTGTCACAACCCTAGTTCACCCTCCATGAACATGCCGTGATGGAACCTAGTTCCTACAACTAGGTAAGCCTAACAATGCGAAAATTTAACATAACTTGCGGAATAATTAATTAAAATTGAACATATGTAAAATAATGACTGCATATGAGGCCGCTCGGCCTATAGAACCCAAAAATAATGCGGAAGTCTACAACTCAATCCTAAAATCCGGAAACTCATGGGAACCACAGTCTAATAGAAACATAGTACGCTGCTCTAACTCTAGAATATCTAAACAACTGAGATAAAGGAATAAACTAGAGACTAAAGCTAGAACATAATAGAGACTTCTGGTCTGCGGACGCGGCAGATATACCTCGAAGTCTCTGTATAACTCCTTGCCTCAAGGATAGTGCGCTTGAGTAGAGTTTCTTGTATAATCTGCACACAAAAAACATGCGCAAAAGGGAAAGAGTACACCACAGTGGTACTCAGTAAGTGTCAAGCCTAACCTCGGTTGGGTAGTGACGAGGAAGGGCAGGGCCCTATTGAGATTAACATAATAAATGAAAATATAAAGGGAACAGTATAGATAAAGTCTACCACGAGAAACGAAATAGGACAAATAAGGAATGTCGTAATAGAAAGCTGAAACAAAATAATACAAGGTAAATACCGCTCACAACATGCATTATAATCGAGGATCTCTTGGTATCCCGAGGATCTCTTGGTATCCTAATTAATAATTCGGGGATCTCTTGGTATTCCGAGAATCTCTTGGTATTCTCAATAATAATTTGGGGATCTCTTGGTATCCCGAAGATCTCTTGGTATCCTCAATAATAATTCGGGGATCTCTTGGTATTCTCAATAATGATTCGGGGATCTCTTGGTATCCCGAGGATCTCTTGGTCTCCTCGATAATTATATACACATGTGCCAAGAATCTCTTAGTATCCCGCACTCCCAATCCAGAACATAAAACGTGCAGGGGATCTCATGAGATGCCGCCCTGTAGTCCTAAATTTAAAACAAACAATAACAGCTCAAAATATCAAATAAATACCAAACTCATAACGAATAATAGTAAATTCTAGCCTAACATGCTTCATATATTACAAACAAGGCAGTTTAAGCAAATAGGCAAGTAAGTCAACTAAACATGCTCCTCTAACTAACACAGGCTAATTAGCAATTAGAGTAAAACAGGTAAGCAAGAAAACTCAATTTAAATACTCGAAATAAAAATGGATTTTTCAACAATTAGCTCAAGTACGCACTCGTCACCTCACATACAAGGCATTCAATTACCAAATATCAAATCCTAAGGGACAAAGTCCCTCACACAAGGTTAGACAAGCTACTTACCTCGAACCGGCTCAATATCACTAGAAACCGTGCCTTTGCCACGAGTATCCGACTCCAAATGGATCAAATCTCCCAAATCGGAGGTCAAATGCTCACTCAAAACCCAATAGTTTGGTCTAAGAAGCTTTCCCCCATTTTGATTCCAAATTCGAAATTAGATGATGTATTAAGCTATATATTGATGGAATACAACTAAAAGGGATTAAGGAAACGTTACCCAATGATCTTCTCTTCGAAACCCGCTCAAAATCACCCCCTCCCGAGCTCTCAATTGATTTTTCCAACTTTTGAGACTCAACCCTCGAAATTCCCTTTTCTGAACAGGTGTTTCCGCTTCTGCGGACAAGGGACCGCTTATGCGGACCACGAGCCGCTTCTACGGTTTTCACTTAAAGGACCAGACTTCGCTTCTGCGGTACACACTCCGCTTCTGCGATCCCGCTTATTCGCTTATGCGGTTCCTGAGAAAATGCCTAAACTCGCTTCTGCGATGAGGAATCCGCTTCTACGGTTTCCAAGCCGCAGAAGCGAAAATACCAGAAGAGAAAATACCAACAGCTGCATCACTTAAGAATTTTCTCCGTTAACCACCCGAAATCATCCTGAGGCCCCGGGGACCTCAACCAAAAGAACCAATACCACCTAATACCTTATTCGAACTTGTACCAATCCTTAAAACACCTAAAAACACCGGAAACCCGATTTAATCAATGATTCACGCCTAAGAACTTCAAATCTCTTCCACATATGCTTTCGATCAAAAACCTAACCAAAACACATCCGAATGACCAGAAATTTCGCACACATATCCCAAATGACATGACAGAGCTACTGAAACTTTCGGAATTCCATTCCGACCCTCAGATCAAAAATTCACTATCGGACCGGAAACTTCAAAAATTCAAACTTCGGCATCTCTATCCTAAATGAGCTACGGACCTCCAAAATACATTCTGGACATGCTCCCAACCTCGAAATTACCTAACGGAGCTAACGGAACCATCGGTTTTCCATTCTGAGTCCATCTTGACACTGCTCTAATTATGAGCCATTTTTCAACTCTTAAGCTCTCATTTAGGGACTAAGCGTCCTAAAACTCTATGAAACTTGACCCCGAACGTTCCGGCAAACCAAAATGGCGAAAATGAACTTAGGGGAAACAATTAATAGGGGATCGGGGCGTAAATTTCAAAAACGACCGGCCGGGTCGTTACAATTTTGGTATCCCGCACTACGGTCCAAACAAATATAAATTTACATGTGCACGTAATCACCCTTCGTGCCTAATCACTCTTCCTCACCCAAAAAATAGAAACACCAACATCCTGGCAAGGGAGTCAACAATATAAAAAATAACGTCCCAGCAAGGGAATTATCACGACCCAAACCTCGCATCGGTCTTGACGACGCCTCTCGTGAAGACAAGGCCAGCCAACCAACCATATTTGCCTCTTTCAAAAATAGATAAATATTACTTAGCGGAAGTACGACCAAACACAGCCCAAACCGGGGTGTCACAAGTCACGAGCATCTAGAAGAGTCTAAATACAACTACAAGGCCAGTAATATATAGAGTAGAATTTAGGAATCAAGGAAGAAGTCTGGTGCCGCGAACGCTGTCGGTCACCTTGCTCAGCTACGATAGCAAAATCTTCAACCAGCTCAAAACCCGCTATCGGATAAACAAATACCTGCATCTGCATGCAAGGTGCATGGAGTAAAGTGAGTACTCCAACTCAGTGAGCAATAAAAGTAAATAATAACTGAGCAGCAAGAAATCATGTAAAGAAACCAACATGTTGTATAGAAGCCGGGGACAATTTTCCAAGAAAAATAGTGAAATATGTGAAATCTTTAGAAATAACATGGCTCAGTTCAATCTCTTTTGAAGGTGATTCTTTCAATAGTTACAAAAATGATATCAAACATTTAGTGCTGATAAGCACAGAAAATCCGCCCCTCGGGCACAATTACCACAGTATAGTAGGTTAAAAGACAAGTAAATATGTAAGATAAGCACATAAAAGTACGCCACTCGGGCACATCTCAAAACAGTACCAGCCTTTTGGGCTCAATATTAATCGCTCAGAACAGTATCAGCCCCTCGGGCAAAGTATCACATCACTCAGAATAATATCAGCCCCTCGGACTCAGTATCAGTTACACAGTACAACATCAACCCCTCGGGCTCACTCTCAAATCACATGGGTACCCGCGCTCACTAGGGGTGTACAGACTCCGGGAGGGGCCCTTTACGGCCCAAGCGCAATATCAAGCCACCTCGTGGCATAACAACAAGGCCTAAAAGCCTTCTCACATTACACTCGAGGCCTGAAAGCCTCCTCACATAACACTCGAGTCCTGAGAGCCTCCTCACATATCACCCGAGGCCTGAAAGCCTCCTCACATATCACTCGAGTCCTGAAAGCCTCCTCACCTCACGCTCAAGGCCTAAAAGCCTCACTCAGTCCAGGAAATATCATAAGCCCCTCAGGCATCAATAAAATAATAGTTCTCGGCCCATACAACAGTGAAATATCAATAAAGTCTCAAAAATCAATTAAAACGGCTGAGTTTGAAAAATAGTATAATCAATAGGACTGAGTTCAAGTAGTATATCGAATAGTGAGGAAAGAGTGATAAAAATCCCCGAAGGGTTCAAATAGTTGGTACGAAGCCCAAATATGGCAATCAGCCCAAATCATGATAATATCAAATAAGTTCCAGTCAAATACATGGTAAAATCAACAACCGGGACGGACCAAGTCACAATCCCCAACGGTGCTCTATCCCACGCTCGCTATTCGGTGTGCAAGTCACCTCAATATAACACTATGGTATGCAAATCTGGGGTTTCAAACCCTCAAGATATCATTTACAATCATTACTCACCTCGAACCGGTAAAATCTCTAGCTCACGACACATATGCCCCACATACCGGCCTCCACAAGCGTTGAATTTATCCAACATCAGAGTGAATATGTCACAATATGCCAATGGAACAATACCCAATCAAAAACAATCGAAACAAATAGCAAAAATCTCGAAATTAGCAAAACCCGAGCCCCGAGCCTACTTCTCGGAAAATCAGAAAATTAACATCACCGGATTCTTTACCTCGCCACGAGTTCATACATGCCAAGAACTCCTAAATCTGAGCTCAAATGACCCATCAAATCCCAATTTGAAATATCAAAAACTCAAGCCTTAGTTCATCAATTTTAGGCTTAATTTCCATGAATTCCTAGGTTAATTTCACATAATAATCATGTTTTAAACTCATAAAACTTACCTCCAGTCAATCCCAGTCGAAACCCTCTTCAATTGCTCACAAAAATCTCTCAACATGTTCAATAATGGAGGAAAATAACTTAGACTCGCGGATGAAATATCATTAAAAGCCCATTCTGCCCAGACATTACCGCATCTGTGGTCAAAATGTCGCTTCTGCGGTCTCATTCCGCTTCTACGGAAAATCCCAAAAATCCAAGACCCGCTTCTGCGATAATATTGTCGCTTCTGCGACACCGCTTTTGCGGATTCTTTTTCGCTTCTGCGGTTCCTCTAATTTTGCCTAGGAGCACTTCTGCGGTCCACCACTCGCACAAGTGAGACCGCTTCTGCGGTCCACATGTCTGCTTCTGCGGAAACTCCCTAGGCTCCACCTTTCGCTTTGTGACTAGACCTTCGCTTCTGCGGTCCATTTCCGCAGAAGCGAAAACACTTGTTATCAGCTGAACCAGAACTTTCAAAACTCAAAAATTCATTCCGATAATAATTCGAAATCACCCCGAGGCCCAAGGACCTCAACCAAAAGTACCAACACATCTTAAAACATTATTAAAACTTGCTCAAATCATCAAAACACCTCAACTAACACCAAAATCATCAAATTACATCGAATTCAAGCCTAAGTTCTTTGAAAACTTTCGAAACACGCATTCGATCAAAAACCCAACCAAATCACCTTCGAATAACCTGAAATTTTGCACACACATCCAAAATCACCTAAAGAAGCTATTGCAAGTCTCATAATTCCATTCCGACTCTCGGATCAAAATCTCACCTATCAACCAGAATTTGCCAAAAAAGCTAACTTCACCAATTCAAGCCTAGTTCTACACCAGACCTCCAAAATCAATTTTGATCACACTCCTAAGTCAAAAATCATCCCCCGAAGCTAACTGAATCACAGGAAATCACATCCGAGCCCTCTAACTCAATAGTTAACGTTCGGTTGACTTTCCAAGCCAAGCCTTCATTAAAGAGACTAAGTGTCTCATTTTCTACCAAAACCAATCCAAATCAACTCTAACATGCCAAATGATGATAATGAAACATGAAGAAGCATAAAATGGGGGGAAACGAGCGGTAACTCATGAGACGATGGGTCGGGTCATCACGTCCTCCCCAACTTATATAAATGATCGTCCTCGAGCATACCCATAGTTGCTCTAGAATCCAACCAATAGCTGAATAACCTTACCATGCATATACCCGGGGGTTATCCCATGCCACCCTATCTTATATAGGTCCGATAACATATTTTAACCAAAATTACACAATCCAGTCTAGCCCATAAATCATAGAACTATCTTTTCACTTCTGAAACCATCAATACGATCAAAACCTCACACCTATACTTTGAATAGTCCAGAACCAGCTGTAATAATCCATACCTGCAACCTCAGGTGAAATCACATGATATACCACATAATCCAAGCACTCGAAATGATAACTTCCATTCACAGCAGGTGCCCACAACAACCAAATACCGATAGAAAATCCCTTATTAGCTAAAGTCTTATTCCAACACTTTCATATACTGCCAACGATAAATAAGACACGCAGCAAACCATAACCATTCTTCAGATCAACCACTCATGAAGCCACTTCCCTTTTGAATAATACCACGACAAATTTTCGAGCCGGACCTCGATATTATCCTTCCAACAAGCTGAAATCAAATATGTTTGTATTTATTAATGACCCAACGATCACCTCGAATCCAACACACCACTTTGGTGATATAACACCTCAATACAGGCCTAAGCCACAACTTGCATAATACGCGCACCAATAAGAAACAGTCTGAACGTACTCAAATCACGAAAAATGACTCAAACGAAAAAGTTGTACCTCAAGCTCGTCAGTACCATCACAACAAAAGGCTGAGACTCCGTCTCACATCATAGAAATAGAACACATGAATCTACCCCGAAAGGTCATATCTCTACGTGGCCTCGCCACAATGCGAGATCCTATCCAAACACGGTCACTCATGAAACACCTCAAGTCACTATGCTCAAAATCAACAACCACGCACAATTGATGTATGGAACCCAAGCAATTCATTACACCCACGGTAAAATAAATAACATATGACACGCAACCCGATAGGTCATAACCATCACTCCATTTACTAAGCAACATCCAATTACTCTCCCCGCTTGAATTTCACTATGAATCCCCCAATAGAACCGCACCACATGTGCCCATAATTAACAAATCATAACGTCTCATAACATAGAATAGCAACTCAAACTAAATAAGTAGCCACATCAGCCTCCCAACAAACTCATAACCAAGGAGGCCTGAAGCTTCTCCTTCCAATACTATAACTCATGTCGGAGCCGTACGATACGATGCCCGACACCAAATCAATATCGAAATCCACAACCTTGCCCGGCGACATGCCCGGCCATAAGAAACGCATCCGAAAAGTCCCTCAACACCGGAACTGAATCAATGGTAGAAACCTTTGCACTGACATCCATCACGAAGGCCCAATTAAGAAAAAGCAGTCCTCCCCAGCCCTCCGTTGCTCTTTGGAATAAAAGCCACTCTATTAGAACATAATTTGATGCACCTCGCCACTCAACCCATGGCATTTTCTGACATAGCCCATAGCGTAATAGTCTAAAATAACCCAACACTGAGATAGCCAGTCCACACCCCAACGTCATATCCAAAATCTAACATTCCAAGCAAAGAAAGATCCACTCGGGCCTCCAATTCCAATAGCCGCTAAACGGTACCAATACACACGATCCACAACCACTACATAGTCTGTACCTGAGAACTCCTAGTCTCCAACTCCATATAAGTTCCATCAACTTAATCACATTGCCTTTTTTCTGAAACATATACCCTCATCAAATCACTATGATTAGCAATACCATTTCCTTAGTCATCTGAAGATCATTCACCCTAATCATTTGAAGCTCGATTTTCTAATCACCTCAAACTTCCTGTGCTGCTTAAAAATTTAATGACTCTCCATTCAAAACTGAACTGTAACCTCACACACGAATCTCAATCCTCTACAACATACCGCATATACCATACCACCCTAGGATAACATGAAAACTCCATCTCCCTTCCTAACCATAAATATCTATGTACGCAACTAGTCAAGAACTCTCCATTCATCCCACCTAGAAGAAAATCATTACGCACCCCATGCCCTGCACGCCCATAGAAAATATACATCTCCAAACCACGTTGAAACCCAACAAGAATTCTCTCCCAAATCCATTTGCACAAGCTAAACTACCAGGACTGAATCATTCTATCCAAACCGAGCTATGCAAGCTGTCAGAACTCAAGAGCTTTGCTGCACAATACTTGTACGAACTCATTGCCTCGAACACACACAAAGAATTAATCACATCCTTACCATACCGATTCGGTCTACTATCAAGCTATTCCGTCTATCTAATTTCCCTTCTGATTCATCATCAAATTGATATTTCTCCCTTACTGTAGTACCACAATTCCTCAACCCAGGCTTACCACGCGAGAAACAAGCATGAACCACACTATCTGAAACCCATAAGCCGCTGAATACTCTCTCTCGAACATTCCCAAAAGCACCACATTCCACAGCACTTAACTCTGAAGAACTTCCTATGAATCTAAATCTGTTACCTTTACTCTCGTGATACTGATGCATAGAATCCCATAATTAACATAGAAATACCACGAATCTGAACCTCTTTCAATGAAAACACAGTTTCTAATCACACATGCAACTTTAAGACACTCGATTATTCCATGTAGACTCTTGAACGCATTAGAACCATTTTCGAAAGTCATACTGCAAATCACCTAACCTAACAGACAGAACCACCCGTGCCTCATTGGCACTCCGATACCGCAAGATGATGTATTCATCCCAATACACCCAAGCAACTTCTTGCTCTATATGTCGAGCATCCTTTGCCAATAACACTCTAGACATTATGTGGTTCTCATACTCTATGAGGCATAATGTAACCTTTGTCACAATTTTCCTTCACTCTAGCCATAGCTAACTCACTCGCACACCCCAAACTGGAACCAACATAGCGCCTAATTGTGCAATCAGCTAATCAACAGCCACATCCCCAACTTGGCTCGAAGCCATATATCAGGACTCACTCAATAACCCTTATCACTTTTACTCTAATGATGCCACAATACCATAGTGATATTAAACTCAAATCCTTTACAAGTTTGTGAAAACACAGATCATCTAGTACTGTAATCCTCTACAAATCTCGCATTTATCCCGACATCAGTTGAGTCTTGTCCCTTAAGCGACCTGAATTTTCAAATTGCAACACATACCCCTCAATTACACAGGAGATCTTCTAACGTACACCTAGGGATCAAACCACTTAAGAACACTCCGCAGGAGATAACCCACCTTCTTCGCCTCACTTTAGTATTTCAGCATACCTTCCACCGCCATACCCATTACACAGTCATTTGGTCTTCCTGGGTCTGAACTCATACCGCCACATGTAATGTACTTCCCTCCCCAACTAGGAGACACAAAAATATTCTTCACGCGCCCATAACTCGAGCTACACATCAAATCACAATAGGAATCAAACACTTACCAGTTCATCTATTACCCAACAGACTTCTTCGTCACTACCAAGTCATATATATACATCTCGCAGTACTAACATACTCATCACATGGATATCCAACCGCCATTCTGGCTAACAGGGAAAATACCGAACATATAAGTTCAAAACACTTGCTCACACAATTAGTACCTCGGTGCTCAAGCCAAAGGCAAGGACCCGGCCTCAAGTCCTCCAGAATGGCCCAACATAAACTCACGGAGATTACATCTCGCCCCTTGATCGGGGAATCACAATCCATCAAGGCACATCTGATACTGAGCGCTAATGTGTGCATACAAATGCGTGGAAAGAATTTCAAGAGTTCCCTTTCAAGCTAAATCAAGGACGCACGATAAGAATTTTAAGAATGTGTAGTTTTCCTAAAGGTTCTGCAGCCTCTCGAGGATAAATACAAACGTCTATGTACCGATCCGCGAGACTCTACTAAACGTGCTCATGACTCGTGAGACCTAGTAACTTAGGCTCTGAAATCAACGTGTCACGACCCAAACCCTGCTAATGTCGTGATGGCGCCTCTCGAGAAGACAATGCCAGCCAACCAATCCTATTTGCCTCTTTCAAAAATAGATAAACATGAACAAACAATTTTAAAGATGATTCACTAATATTACTTAGCGGAAGTACAACCAAACACAGCCCAAACCGGGGTATCACAAGTCACGAGCATCTAGAAGAGTCTAAATACAACTACAAGGCCAGTAATATATAGAGTAGAATTTAGGAATCAAGGAAGTAGTCTGGTGCCTTGAACGTTGGCGGTCACCTTGCTCACCTACGATAGCAAAATCTTCAACCAACTCAAAACCCGTTACCGGGTAAACAAATACTTGCATCTCTATGCAAGGTGCAGGGAGTAAAGTGAGTATTCCAAATCAGTGAGTAATAAAAGTAAATAATAATTGAGCAGCAAGAAATCACGTAAAGCAACCAACATGTTGTATAGAAGCCGGGTACAATTTTCTGAGAAAAATAGTGAAATCTGTGAAATTTTTGAAATACGTTGGTTCAGTTCAAATCTCTTTTGAAGGTGATTCTTTCAATAGTTACAAAAATGATATCAAACAATTTGTGCTGATAAGCAGAGAAAATCCGTCCCTCGGGCATAATTACCACAGTATAGTAGGTAAAAAGAAAAGCAAATATGTAAGATGAGCACATAAAAGTACGCCCCTCGGGCACATCTAAAAATAATACCGGCCCCTTGGGCTCAACATCAATTGCTCAGAATAGTATCAGCCCCTCGGGCACAGTATCACATCACTCAGAACAATATCAGCCCCTCGGGCTCAGTATTAGTCGCGCAGTACAACATTAGCCCCTCGGGCTCACTCTCAAATCACATGGGTACCCGCGCTCACTGGGGGTGTACAGACTCCGGGAGGGGCCCCTTACGATCAAAGCGCAATATCAAGCCACCTCGTGGCATATAAACAAGGCCTAAAAGCCTTATCAAATCACACTCGAGGCCTGAAAGCCTCCTCACATAACATTCAAGGCCTAAGAGCCTCCTCACATATCACTCGAGGCCTGAAAACCTCCTCACATATCACTCGAGGCCTGAAAGCCTCCTCACCTCACGCTCAAGGCCTGAAATCCTCACTCAGTCCAAAAAATATCATATGCCCCTCGGGCATCAATAAAATAATAGTTCTCAACCCAGACAACAGTGAAATATCAATAAAGTCTCAAAAATCAATTAAAACGGCTAAGTTTGCAAAAATAGTATAATCAACAGGACAGAGTTCAAGTAGTATATCGAATAGTGAGGAAAGAGTGATAAAAATCCCCGAAGGGTTCAAATAGTTGGTACGAAGCCCAAATATGGCAATCATCCCAAATCATGATAATATCAAATAAGTTTTAGTGAAATACGCGATAAAATCAACAATCGGGATGGACCAAGTCACAATCCCCAACGGTTATCTACCTCGCGCTCGCTATCCGGTGTGCAAGTCACCTCAATATAGAACTATGGTGTGAAAATCCGAGGTTTCAAACCCACAGGATATCATTTACAATCATTACTCACCTCGAACCGGTAAAATCTCTAGCTCGCGATGCCTTTGCCCTTCAAACCGGCCTCCACGCACGTCAAGTCTATCCAACATCAGAGCAAATACATCACAATATGCCAATGGAACAATACCCAATCGAAAACAATCGAAAAAAATAGCAAAAATCTCGAAATTAGAAAACCCGAGCCCCGGGCCCACTTCTCAGAAAATTAGAATATTAACATCACCGGATTCTTTACCTCGCCACGAGTTCATACATACCAAGAACTCTCAAATCCGAGCTCAAATGACCCATCAAATCCCAATTTGAAATATCAAAAACTCAAGCCCTAATTCATCCATTTTAGGCTTAATTTCCATGAATTCATAGGTTAATTTCACATAATAATCATGTTTTTAACTCATAAAACTTACCTCCAGTCAATCCCAGTTGAAACCCTCTTCAATTGCTCACAAAAAGGTCTCAAGATGTTCAACAATGGACGAAAATAACTTAGACTCGCGGATGAAATATCATTAAAACCCCATTCTGCCCAGACATTACCGCATCTGCGGTCTCATTCCGCTTCTGTGGAAGATCCCAAAAATCCAAGACCCACTTTTTCGATAATATTTTCGCTTCTGCGACACATCTTTCGCGGATTCTTTTCTACTTCTGCGGTTCCTCCAATTTTGCCCAGGACCGCTTCTGTAGTCCACCACTCGCACAAGCGAGACCGCTTCTGCGGTCAATATTTCCGCTTCTGCAGAAACTCCCCAGGCTCCATATTTTGCTTCTGCGACTAGACCTTCGCTTCTGCAAAACCGCTTCTGCGGTCCATTTCCGCAAAAGCGAAAACACCAGATATCAGCTGAACTAGAACTTTCAAAACTCCAAAATTCATTCTGATAACCATCCGAAATCACCCTGAGGCCCCTGGGACCTCAACCAAAAGTACCAACACATCTTAAAACACTATTCAAAATTGGTCCAATCATCAAAACACCTCAACTAATACCAAAATCATCAAATTACATCAAATTCATGCCTAAGTTCTTTAAAAACTTCTGAAATACGCATTCGATCAAAAACCCAAACAAATCACCTCCGAATAACCTAAGATTTTTCACACACATCCAAAATCATCTAGCGAAGCTACTGCAACTCTTAGAATTCCATTCCAGCCCTCGGATCAAAATATCACCTATCAACCGGAATTTGCCAAAAATGCTAACTTCGCCAATTCAAGCCTAATTCTACACCGGACCTCCAAAATCAATTCCAATCACACTCCTAAGTCACAAATCATCCCCCAAAGCTAATCGAATCATCGGAAATTACATCCGAGCCCTCTAACTCAATAGTCAACATCTGGTTGACTTTTCAAGCCAAGCCTTCCTTAAAGAGACTAAGTGTCTTTTCTACCAAAACCAATACAAATCAACTCTAACACACCAAATACTAATAATGAAACATGAAGAAGCATAAAATGGGGGAAAATGGATCAGTAACTCATGAGACGACGGGTCGGGTTGTCATAGGAATCAATAATAGAAATAATAACGTCCCAATAAGGGAATCAATAATAGAAACAATAATGTCTCGGTAAGGGAGTCAACAATGGAAATAATTGCGTCCCGACAAGGGAATCAACAATAGGAGCAATAAGGGTAACACAAAAAACAAGAAGCACGATAACCACAATAAAACAACAAGACATAATAAGCACGTGATAGCGACACAGGTAACCACAACAATTGTACATGTAATATATTTGCACAAAGTCATAGACGAACTTACCATCAAGGAAGATCAAAACAATAAGGAAGACAATCACTTCAATTAAGGCAATAAAGGGTCAAAGCAACACGTAAGAATTAGAGGGAAGCTAACAACTTCATGTGGAGCATATAGAGGCAATTTAAGCAATTAGGAAAACAATTATAATGGTCTACTTTCCACATAATTAACATAAGAACCTAAGAACCCTAGAGCAAATTTCCCGCAAATAAGTTCGAGCACACACTCGTCACCTCGCATGCACGGACTACAATTAGCATAGAAGACTCAAATCCTAAGGGGAAGTCTACCACACAAGGTTAGGCAAGATACTTACCTCAAAGAAGACAAATTGATACTCTAAGATACATTTCTCAGGTGAAAAGACCTTCGGACGGCTCAAATCTAACCTAATTAACTTCAAAACACAATAAGTAAATTCTCAGCAATGAGATCCTCGGCTCGTGTGCTTCCTACTTTGGCACAAGTAGTTCCAGGAAGTGGACCCTCGCCCCGGACGATGACCCCTTCTCAGAATAAAGGATACTCCCAAAAATCTTTTCTTTATAAAACTTCTTGTGACGTTTCAAGTCTAAATATTTTCTTTATAGAACATCATGTACAAGCTCATGTTGGTATCCTTAAATGTAAAGCATAGCATAAGAATGAAATAAACATGTAAAAGTGTTTCTAAAGATTCTTGCTTCTTCATAAATTTTCAACATGAAAATAGCATATAAGAATAACATAAAAATCTGAATATTTACACTCATATATCATAATAAATCATCTAAACTTCTTCTAGAATAATTCTAAGTTAATAGGTACTCACTCGCTCCAATTAAGTAAATATAAACTCTTTTAAGCAATTTATCAAACACCTTGTATGCGTGATTTTGTGAGTTAAACCACTTTAGTAAAGGGTTATATCAACTCACCACAAAACTTCTCGAGCCAATATGTAGGCCCCAGTCCAATTGACACCAGTCAAACAATCGATTCTACAACAACCAGTGCATTTTAATCAATTTTAAAGTACTACACCTAAATATGAAATTTATTGTTGATATAGAGGAAGAAAGAAATTAACTATTCAATTCTTACCTATTACTATTATAGGGTAATTGATAATAGAGGATTTTATATACATGAGTTCAACAATTAGTGATTTGTAAAGAACCCTAGATTTTTCCTTGCCTAGCTCTCTGTTTCGTGAGTGAACAGAACATGCCCTTGCCTTCTGTCCATGTTTACATGAATGACAGAACCTAAGGTTCTGTTATTTTGCCCTCTGCCCTTTTTCTTATGTGAATGACAGAACCTTATTTTCATAAGGCTTAAAGCCTTTGTTTCCCAACAGCCCATTTTATGGGCTTTAAGTCCTTTTTCCAAATTTTTTTTACTTAACTAGTATTTAATGATACCTATTTTTAATAATTAACAATATTAAAATTATTAATTTTTCCCTAACTGTATATTCAATTATTTAAGTATGTGTGTATATATATATCCACTATAGGCAAGAAAAAAATAATAATAATAATATTTAATTCTATAATTAGCGTGTCTCGAAACTTTTATAAATTTGAGGAGTGCTACAACCTCGCTCAAATTCGAGCTCCCAGGCTCTAGTTTTAACAAAAATGGCTAAACCCTCGACTTTAAAATTTTATATTTTGCTAGCTATTTCCTTCTTCGCGAACGCGAAAAGACCCTCGCGTTTGTGAAGCACAACTCCTCTTGGTCCAGCTTTCCTCTTTCGCGAACGTGATCCCCAAGTCGCGAAAGCGATGACCAACCTCCCCCTTCATACGCGAACGCGGGACTACCTTCGTAAACACGTAGGTATAAGGTCCCACAGCATCGTGAATGTTGGAATACCTTTGCTAACATGAAGATCAAACCATCACTAGCCCCAACTCCTTTTCGCGAATGCAAGACCCCACTCGCGAACGTGAAGAAGGAAACTAGAACTGACTGCTGCAACTTTTTCTGCAATTTTCTAAGTTCCAAAAATGACCCGTTGAGAATCCAAAAAACACTCGAGGCCCCCGGGACCTCAACCAAACATGCCAACCAATCCTAAAACATCATTTAAACTTGTTCCAATCTTTGGAATGCTCAAAACAACATCAAAACACCAATTTAACATCAGATTTAAGCCTAAGAACTCCAAAAACTCTGAAATTACGTTTTCGATCAAAATGTCTATCAAACCTCACCTGAATGACCTAAAATTTTGTACGCACGTCACTTTCGGCACTACAAAGCTACTCCAACTTCTGGAATTCCATTCCGATCCAGATATTAAAATCTAACTATCAAACCGAAAACTTCAAAAATTCAACTTTCGGCATTTCAAGCCTAAATTAGCTACAGACCTCCAAAGCATAATCCGAACATGCTACTAAACCCGAAATCACCCAACAGAGCTAACGGAACCGATAAAATTCCATTCCAAGACCATCTTTATACTGCTCCGACTACGATCGAAATTCTAAAGCTTAAGCTCTCATTTAGGGACTAAGTATCCCAAAACACACTCCGAAACTCAAAGCCAAACATCCCGGCGAATCAAAATATTAGAAACAAACACGGGGAAAATAGTTAATAGGTAATCGGGGCGTAAATTCCTAAAATGATCGGCCTGGTCGTTACATCCTCCTACACTTAAACATTCATTCGTCCTCAAATGAGCATAGATATATACCTGAAGTAGTGAAAAGATGAGGGTAACGGTTGCGCATATCCTGCTCGGCTCCCAGGTCGCCTTCTCAACCAGATGACCCCGCCACTGAACCTTCAATGATGCAATATTCTTTGACCTAACCTTTCGAACCTATCTGTCCAATATTGCCAGTGACTCCTCAACATAAGATAGATCCTTGTCCCACTGAACTGAACTGAAATCCAACATATGCGTCAGATCACCGTGATACCTCTGAAGCATCAAAATATGAAATATCACATGAACTCTTGATAAGATGGGAGGTAAGTCAAGCTCATAAGCAACCTCCCAACACATTGCAATATCTCAAAAGGACCAATAAACCTCGGAATCAACTTCCGTTTCTTCCCGAACCTCATAACGTCCTTCATAGGCAAAACCCGAACTAGAACCCACTCTCCAACCATATAGGAAATATCACGAACCTTCCGATCCGCATAACTCTTCTGGCTGGACTGGGCTGTACGGAGTCAATCCTGAATCACCTTAACCTTCTCCAAAGTATCCTAAACCAAGTCTGTTCCCAATAATCTAGCCTCACCTATATCGAACCAACCCATCGGAGATCTACACCGCCTACCATATAAGGCCTCATATGGTTCCATTTAAATTTTGGACTAATAGTTCTTGTTGTAGGCTAACTCCGTCAATGGCAAGAACTGATCCAAAGACCCTCTAAACTCAATCACAAGCGCATGGAGCATATCCTCAAGAATCTGAATAGTGCGCTCAGACTGTCCGTCTGTCTGAGGGTGAAATGTTGTACTCAACTCCACCCGCGTACCCAACTCATGATGTATGGGCCCCCAGAACCGTGATGTGAACTGAGTACCTTTATCTGAAATGATGGAAATTGGAATACCATGCAGATGAACAATCTCTCGGATATAAATCTCCGCCAATCGCTCTAAAGAATAAGTAGTACACACAAAAATGAAGTGTGTGGACTTGGTCAGCATATCTTCAATCACCCAAATGGCATCTAACTTCTTTAAAGTGTATGGGAGTCCAACTACGAAGTCCATGGTGATCCGCTTCCACTTATACTCTAGAATCTCTATCTACTGAAGTAACCCACCCGGTCTCTAGTGATCATACATCACCTGCTGACAATTGAGGCACTGAGCTACAAACCCAACTATATCTTTCTTCATTTGCCTCCACTAATAGTGCTACCTCAAATCCTAATGCATCTTTGCGGAACCCAGATGAATGGAATACCGTGAAATTTGGGCCTCCTCTAGAATCAACTCTTGAAGACCATCAACATTGGGTACACAAATCCGACCATGTATCCTCAATACCCCATCATCACCAATAGTAACATCTCTGGCATCACCGTGCTGAACCTTGTCCTTGAGGACAAGCAAATAAATTTCATCAAACTGACGCTCTCTGATACAATCAAATAATGAAGATCGAGAAACCACGCAGGCTAGAACCCAACTAGGATCCGAAAGATCCAATCTCACAAATTGGTGGGATAAGGCCTGAATATCCATCGCCATGGACCTCTCCACTACTGGTAAATAACCCAAACTCCCCAAACTCTCTGCCCGGTGACTCAAAGCATCAACCAACACATTGGCCTTGCCCAGGTGATACAAAATAGTGATATCATAGTCTTTTAGCAGCTCTTACCATCTCCTCTGGCTCAAATTAAGATCCTTCTTCTTGAACAAATGCTGCAAACTCTGGTGATCAGTATAAATCTCACAAGGCACCCCGTACAAATAATGATGCCAGATCTTCAAGGCGTGAACAATAGCAGCTAACTCGAGATCATGGACAGGATAATTCTTCTCATGTACCTTTAACTGTCATGACGCGTACACAATCACCTTACCATCCTGCATCAATACCTCTCCAAGGTCAATCTTCGAGGCATCACAATAGACAGTATAAGCCCCCGAACCTATAGGCAATATCAAAACTGGGGTGGTAGTCAAAGCTGTCTTGAGCTTTTGAAAGCTTGACTCACATTCTTCCGTCTACTGGAACGGAGCACCCTTTTGGGTCAGCCTGGTCATATGGGTTGTGATCAATGAAAACCCCTCAACAAAATGACGGTAGTAACCCGCCAAGCCAAGAAAACTATGGATCTCTATAGCTGAGGATGGTCTGGGCCAACTTTGCACTGCCTTCATTTTCTTCAGATCCACCTGAATACCCTCACTCGATATCACATGGCCTAAGAATGCCACAGAATCTAACCAAAACTCATATTTTTAGAACTTTGCATATAACTTCTTTTCCCTCAAAGCCTGAAGCACAGTCCTTAGATGATGCTCATGATCTTCCCGACTTTGGCAGTACACTAAAATATCATTAATAAAAACAATGACGAACAAGTCAAGATACGGTCGGAACACACTGTGCATCAAATGCATAAGGCTTTTGGGGCATTGGTTTGCCCAAATGACATAACAAGGAACTCGTAATGACCATACCGAGTCCTGAAAGCAGTCTTCGGGATATATGGCTCTCGTATCTTCAACTGATGGTAACCTGAGCGCAAGTCAATCTTAGAAACACTCGTACGCCCTGAAGTTGGTCAAACAAATCATCAAAACAAGGCAAAAGATAAGGGTTCTTCACTATAACTTTGTTCAACTGGCGATAATCAATGCACATATGCATAGAACCAACCTTCGTCTTCACAAACAAGATAAGAGCAATTCTTATCAAGCAATTCTTGTAACTAATCCTTCAACTCAGTAGGGGCCATACGATATGGAGGAATAGAAATAGGTTGAGTGTCGGGCAACAAATCAATGCTAAAATCAATATCTCTATTGGGCGGCATGCCTGAAAGTCAGCTGGAAACACATCAGAAAATCCCGTATTACTGGTACTGAATCAACCGAAGGGCTATCAATACTGAAATCTCTCATATAAGCTGGATACGCATCATACCCCTTCTCAACCATTCGCTGAGCCTTAAGGAAACAAATAACTCTACTGGGAGTATGATCTAAAGCACCCCTCCACTCAACAAGCGGTACACCTAGCATAGCCAGTGTCACAATTTTGGCGTGACAATCAAGGATAGCATAATAGGGTGACAACCAATCTGTGCCCAAGATAATATCAAAATCTACCATGTTAAGCAACAATAAATCAGCTCTAGTCTCAAAACCACTAAGAGCAACCAAACACGACCGATAAACGCGGTCCACAACAAGAGAATCTATCATGGGAGTAGAAACATAAACATGTGAACTCAAAGAATCATGAGATACACCCAAATGTGGAGCAAAATAAGAAGACACATAAGAATAAGTGGAGCCTATATCTAATAGAACCGATGCATCTCTGTGACAAACCAGGACAATAACTGTGATGACAGAAACGGAGGTAACAGCCTCGGTACAGGAAGGAAGGGCATAGTATCTGTCTTGGCCTCCCCCTTTAGGAAAACCTCTACCTCCCCGACCTCCAACTCTAGTTGGCTGAGCAGGTGGGGTAGTAATTAGAGATGTAACCATAGCATGAGAACTATGTGGGGTATGTTGCAGCTGAGAAGTCTGTGGAGGTACCCCCCCCCCCCCTTAAGTCTAGGGCAATCGCTCACCATATGGCATATGTCACCACACTCAAAACAATCTCTTTGGGGAAGTGGCGGTTGTGACTAGCTTGGGCCAGATCTGCTGGACTGACCACTGTAAGTACCCTACGCAGGAGGTGCACTAGATATTGGAGGTACATAATAAGGCTCCTAAGGCCTATGAGGAGATGGAATACCACTGGATGTTGGAATAGCTTAATGAATAGGGCGACCCATATAACCCTTACTATGACGACCTATAGCCGGGGCACGGGTACTAGAATAATGGCCCGACTCTCGAAACCTCTTGGCCTCCCTCTCTTTTATATCCCTAGCATGCACATTCTCAATCCTCCTATCAATGCTCACCACCTGCTGATAAGAAATATCCATCTCTTAACTCACGAGCCATGCTAGACCTGATGCTGGTAATAAGACCCTCAATAAACCAGCGAACCCTCTTGCGAACAGTAGAAACCAAGGTTGGGGCATGTCTAGCCAAGCTAGTGTAACTGAAAGCATACTCCAAGATAGTCATAGTACCCCGGCATAAATGCTCAAACTCTGCACGCCATGCATCCCTGAGGCTCCGAGGAACATACTTTCTCAAGAACATATCTGAAAACTGAGTCCAAGTCAAGGAATCAGCCTTATCCAGGCTATCAAACTCATAGGTGTGCCACCACTCATAGGCAGCTCCTCGAAGCTGGAAGGTAGTAAAGGAAACCCCACTCGACCCTGATATACCCATGGTACAAAGAATATGGTAGCACTAATCTAGAAATCCTAAAGCATTATCTGATGTTAGTCCACTGAATACAGGAGGCTTGTACTTCTTGAACCTCTCAAGCCTCAACTGCTCATCCTCGAAAACCGTTGTCCTGTCCTCGGGCTGATCTGGGACTGCAAGCTATATAAGAATAATCTCTGGAACCTGATCAACATGCACTCATTGCTCAGGAGTTCAGGCGGCGAGAGTCTATGCTCATACCCCGGTCTGAGATGTAGCTACAGCAAGGGGAAGCAACGCTTCCTTGAGCTAGAGTGGTGTACGTGCTCATGAACTATGCAAGAGTCTCCTGAAGTTCTAGAGTAGTAGTATCAATAGGTGTATCAGGTGCCTGGGCTATGGCTGGAACTACTGGTGGATCCTCAATGGAAGCTCATGTGGGCGCTCTGGCCGTACCGCGTGTGTGTCCTCGACCCCTACCCTGTCCCCGGCCTTTGACGGCTACAGTAGGGGAGCAGGTGCCTGATCATCTCGGGTAGCACATGTCCTCACTATCTGTGAGAGAATAGAAGACAAAAGTTTAGAGTTGTTGTCACACCTCCTTTCGGCGCACCCCCTTTCGAGGGGATGTATGAAGGAGTTTTTCCAATTTAAGTGACAATATTCGAAATGGGATTATTTTATTTCAGAGTTGCTACTTGGAATAAATTAAGGTGTCCCAAGTCACCGATTTATTTAGATCCCGAATCGAGGAAATTTCGACTTTCCAAATGAAGTCTGCGAACCAAAAATTCTAAGTAAGGAATTATGTTGACCCGAGGGAAGGTGTTAGGCACCCTCGAATCCTGTGGTTCTAGCACGGTTGCTCAACCTATTGTAAATGGCTAAAGTATCTGATTTTATACATGTTATAGATCACGTGCTCTAATTAAACTTCGAACCGCTTCATTTTATTAGACTTGTATATTTAAATTTTTTAAACGGAAAGGGCCCAGCTTGCAATGAGGTCGTTTCAAATTATGCTTCAAAAGAGACTATTAGATGACTTTATTATATGATTTGTTCTAGTCATGTATTTTACACGAGCATGTGACACTCAAACCGAATTAGATATGGCCATGGTTAAACTACGTCTTTAGACTAAACCCAACTCAAATCGAATTGATTACAGCGGCTCGACACCATTTATACGAACGTGATATGGGAGTGTTGATTCACTGCCGAATTACTTCCCACTCAAATACATATAGCCACAATCAGGTAAGTAACTATAGCATCATCATGGAGCTTATTTTAACGTATGCATTATTAAAATTAAACTACTTACAATAGTCAAGTATCAATACCTAATACATGCCAAGTTATTGAATTAGTTTTCAATTTGAGGTGTATTCGAATTTTGTACATTTAAAACTAATAATGAATTAAACCAAATGTACTCCCATCATTCCAAATTAACAATACAATATCTATTGTAGTTTATAGCAGCCCTAATTTAATTTGCAACATAAACAGAATTATTCAAATGATAGTCCCACAGTAAAGCTCAAGTTTCGATCTCATTTCATTGTCAATAGGAGAAGACACACTCTCAGAAACGTTTACTTGGATTTAAACAACATAAATGAGGAAGGAGATCAGTAGTGCAGCAGCTCAAACACCAACAGCAAATAACAACAAGCAGCAAGACAGATTCCAGCAAAAGACCAAAGAACCAATATCCAAAGATAGCAAGAAATTCCAGGAATGATTTAAACCAAACAGGGAATTCAAAGCAACCAAACAGCAACTTCAGGAAACCAGACAGTAGCAATAAATAGACCCAAATAGCTCAAAGGAAAACTTTCAAATAACTTGAAGCCTCAAGTAAGGAAATAGAAGCAGAGAAAGGCTTAGATGTTTCTGATCTTAAGCAAATGAAACAGTGTTATATGGGGGCAGGATTGCTTAAGACTGACTTTAAAATCTTCTCACTAATCCTTTCAAAATTCTCCCAAATGATCGATTAAAAGAACCCTTAAAACTGATGGCTAAAAGGACTCTAAAGCTGATGGTGGAGGCTCTCAAAACTGATCATTAAGGCTATGTATCTTACAGTGTATATCAGCCTCCATCCCTTTTAAATCTGTGTTTTCTTTTTCAGAATCTCTCCCTCTCCAACTATTCTGAAACTTCCCTTTTATAACCAGAAGACCCCTCCTTTACAGCCTGTTTTTTTTTAATGTTTTAAAAAATGACCAGCCATGTTATTCCCTCTATTTTTCCACTTCAAATTGTCTAAGCGTGGGTTTTACTTATTAAAACTGCTGGAGTTCAGAAATTAAATGGAATACTCTGTTGTCCAGTAGGTTCCACTAACTAACCCCATGTGTATTGCACCCTTTTTAACCTTAAGTGAAACTGGTTTCTGACTTCCATGAGCCATTGTCTAAACATGCTATAATTCAACAACAAAACTCCTTTTTAAATCCATTTAAACAACAGTTTTGAGGGTGTATTGATGTGGAATTAATAGGCCACTTACTAAGTTCTGGATTTTCTATTGGGATTACAGTTATAACCAATTCACTTCCTAATTTACAAACACAAACAATTCAGGCTTCGATTCAACAGTGGTTTTGGACCAAGTTGACAGTGTTAATCACTGTCCAATGTTCTAACAGGCAGCCTTACGAAATTAATCGACGACATTCATTTAGTCGATTATAACACGTATAATCGATAACAAATAATCGACAAACCAGTCAGTGATTCACAGTACTTAGGCCAAAGACAAAAATACGAAACTAATTATTCGATGACGCTAATTGAAGCGAATATGTATCCTATAACAAACACAATCAAACAAACAAACAGAAATAGCAATTTGACCAAATAAAAGGTCTTGAGGAGGAGAACAGAACAATTAACAGGAAATCGAAGAGATGAAAGATGATAACACAACTAAAGTTAACACATAATACAAATAGATAAGGACAGAAGAAAGAAATACCTCAAACAATGAAAAATCAAGAACAAACGGATTTGGACCAACGGACTTGAAACTTTTGAGGCTAAACGGACTTTAATCGAGTGTTCTCAAGTGAGAACACTTCGATTAAAGTCCATTGAACCATCAAACAATCTTCGAACAAGCTCGAATCCTTTCTAGGCATCCTGGGGCTTAGGTTGGGGTTCAAGGGGTTTGGGCTTGATTCGAACCAAATCAGTGTTGGTTTGGTTACGAGGGAGATCAGGGTAGTGTTGGGTATCAATTTGGGATGGTTTGGCGTTGGTTATGTTTTGGCTCGAATCTTCGATTGAAGATTCGAGAAACTGGAGGTTGATTCGAGGCAAGGGGCTTATGGATTTGGGTTCAGGGTATGATGGGGGTGCCGTGGTGTTAGTTTGGTGGTCACTGGCATCGTTGCCGCCGGGTTTACGGCGAAGGGGAAGGGTGGCGGCTGGCTAGGGTTCTTTGGGGTTATGTTTGGTTAGTCTCTGAGACGAGAGAGATGATAGTGAGAGAGGGGTCGTTTGGGAAATGAGGCGGGGCAAAACGGGTTTTGGGTATATTGAAATGGATCAAATAATCTGAGCCGCTGGATCAAACGATCTGAACGGCTTGGATTAGATGATGGGAAAAAAGACGGGGTCATTTAGTGCAAAACGGGGTCCCTTGGTTTAATGAAGGGTTGGGTCGAGACGGGTAACGGGTCGGATCGGGTTGGTTAAGGGTTGAGAGATGGATAACAGCCGTTGGATTGAGAGGGATGGTCGGTTGAGATTTCAGACGACGAAACGACGTAGTTTCATCCTCATACTACGTCGTTTCGCCCACCTCTAAGGCTAAATCCAATTGGACCGGGTATAGGGGTGTTTTGGGCTTGGATTTTGGTTAAATTTGGATGGCCCAATCCGATTTATTTCCTTTTCTCTTCATTTTCTTTATTTCCTTCTTAAATTATTTTTCCTAAATTAAAACCTAACAACCTAAATTAACACACATGGTTAAATACCAATAAAAAATAAAAAATCACACAACTAAACCTTTACATGCTAAATGTAAAGTATATTATTTTTTGTGATTTTATTTTTTGAAAAACAAACTTAATTACTCCTAATAAAACCTAAATATAAATGCAACATATTTTTGTGTTTTATATTAATTTACAAACAACACGCAAGGACAAATGCAAGCAAAAGTTCACAGAAAATCACATACAACACCAAACTATTTTATTTTGAATTTTTGGGAGTGATCCTCATATAGAGCAAAAATCACGTGCTCACAGTTGTGATATGAAAAATCTCACACGACAAGGAAATCAAATGAAGTGGAATTTTGCTAACAGTTACATAGCCTCTCATAGATAAGTACAAATATCTCCATACAGATCCCCGAGGCTCTAATAAACCAGCTTGTGATTCATGACTCCTATGAACCTAGAGCTCTGATACCAACTTTTCACGACCCCTGTTCGCCCTCCGTGAACTATTGTGATGGCACCTAGTTTCTACGACTAGGTAAGCCTAACAAATGCAAAAAAGAAATAATTACGGAAAGAAAATGATTAGAAACCGATACAACAAAATAAAACAGTGTTTAAGTTGCTGCCTGGTATATAACAGTACAAGAATCTTAACCTAACATAAGCTAAGAGTTTACATAAAAAGCTCTAACTCCAGAAATATCTATCAACAAGGAAAATAAAGAAGGGTTATACTAGTACTGAGAATGAAAAGGACTCTTCGGTCTGCGGACGCGGAAGATATACCTTCAAGTCTCTATGAAAGTGCCTCGCCTCAAGTGTGATAATACTAAGTGGAAGTACATGTATCTGCACATGAAAAACATGCACAGAAAGGTCATAAGTGCACCACAACGGTACTTAATAAGTGTCAAGCCTAACCTCGATTGGGTAGTGACGAAGAAGGTTAGGTACCTACTGAGATTAAATGAAATATAAGATATAACATTATAGAATGAGACAATACAACTAAGTGCAGCAATAAATAACACAGAATAGAAAGAACAACAGCAACTACAATATAGACAAAATAATCACGGAAAGAAGTACAACTCAACACTACGATAACAATTGGGGATCTCCCAAGATACAATCATATAGTCCCCAAATATAAATACCCAGTGGATCTCCCGGGTGCAGTCCCGTAGTCCAACTCATGTTGCGTAGGGATCTACCGAAATCTGATCCGTAGTCCCAAATGTAAATATCGAATATAGGGGGAATCTACCGGCTGTAGTCCCACAGTTCCAATGTAAATGTGCATGGAGATCTACCGGAATACCAATCCATAGTCCCAAAGTAAAAAAGTAGGGGGGTCTCCCGGGATACCGTCCCGTAGTCCCAAAGTAAACACACGGCAACAACACAAAGAATATGCAATTCAATTCAAATTCCATACGAAGGTAAAACCGGTATTTCTAGCAGAGAATGTTGCACATAATCCAAATAAGGCAGTTTGAACAAGTAAAGAAATTAAGTGAATTAGGCATGCTTCTCTAAGCTAACAACAAGCTTAAACTGCAAGTAATATAAACAGGAAAAGAAACACAATTATAATTACTTAATGAAAATCGGATTTTCCAACAATTAGCACAAGTATGAACTCTTCACCTCACGTACAAGGCATTTCAAATATCAATAATACCAAATCCTAAGGGGAGTTTCCCCCACACAAGGTTAGGCAAGCCACTTACCTCGAATCGGCTTAAAATCAACCTGAAACCACGTTCTTGCCACGAGTACTTGACTCCAAATGGCCCAAATCTATTCAATTTAATTCAATTGCATAATGTAAATATAACTTCAAGTAACTGATTCTACAAATAAATTCTAAGCTAATACGCGAAATTAGGTAAAATGACCAAAATGCCCTCCGGGCCCACGTCTCATAATCGGGTAAAATTTACATTTTTAGAATCCTCGTACTCTCACGAGTCTAACCATACCAAAATTATCCAAATCCAAGGTCAAATCCCCAATCAAAACACGAAATTTAGGTCTAATAACTTTACCCCAGTTTTCATCCTAATTCCAAAATTAAATGATGAATTCATGTTTAGGTTAATGGGTTATAAGAAAAAAAGAGTTAAGAATCATTAACCAATTGATATCTCTTAAAATTCCTCGAAACCTCACCCAAATCCGAGCTCCCAAGCTCAAGGTTTCACAAAAATGGCTAAACCCTCGACTTTTAAATTTTATATTTTGCCCAACCATTTCCTTCTTCGCGAACGCAGAAGCACTCTCACGTTCACGGAGTACAAATCCGCTTGTTCCATCTTTCCTCTTTCGCGGACATAATCCCCAAGTCTCGAACGCGATGATTAACCTCCCTCCTCCAACGCGAACACGGGACTACCTTCGCGAACGTGTAGGTACAAGGTCACACTGCCTCGCGAACACGGGAATACCTTTGCGAACGCGAAGCATCAAGCTTTCACCAGCCCCATCTACTCATCGTGAACGCGAAATCCCACTCACGAACGCGAAGAAGGAAATCAGAACTGACTGCTGCAACTTTTTCTATAATTTTCTAAGTTCAAAATATAACCCGTTGAGCATATGAAACACACCTGAGGCCCCCGGGACCTCAACCAAACATGCAAATAAATTCTAAAACATCATTCAAACTTGTTGCATTCTTTAGAATGCTCAAAACAACATCAAAACACCAATTTAACATCGGATTCAAGCCTAAGAACTCCAAAAACTCTCAAATTACGCTTTCGATAAAAAAGTCTATCAAACTTCGCCCGAATGACCTGGACTTTTGCAAGCACGTCGCATTCAGCACTACAGAGCTACTCCAATTTCCAGAATTCCATTTCGACCCCGATATCAAAATTTCACTATCGAACCGAAAATTTCAAAAATTCAACTTTCGGCATTTCGAGCCTAAATAAGCTACGGACCTCCAAAACACAATCCAAACACGCTCCTAAACCCGAAATCACCCAATCGAGCCAATGAAACCAAATAAATTCCATTCCGAGTCCGTCTTCACATTGCTCCGACTACAGTCCAAATACAAAATCTTAAGCTCTCATTTAGGGACTAAGTGTCCTAAAACACACTCCGAAACTCAAAGCCAAACATCCCAGAGAATCAAAATAGCAAAAAAAAACACGAGGAAAGTAGTTAATAGAGGATCGGGGCATAAATTCTTAAAATAGCCGATCAGGTCGTTATAGTAGTATAAATAGATATGTGTAGGCTTTAAGCTAAAATATGATAAAACAATAAGGTTTTAGGAAGACAAGAGTAAGGATAAGAAAATACGAGTGAAGAGGTGACAAGAATGTATAAGTTGTCGGGATTAATCCTATGAAAACAAGATAGCTAATAGTTTCTCTAAGTTATAGAAAGTTCAGTATAGCCTGAATAAACTCAAAGGAGTCTAATACTAGCAGCATTTAGAAGAGATGGAATGTTGCCCTAGTAGTGGAATGAGGGTGTAATTTTGATACATAAAGGATGAGTTTGGGCCTTTAATTGAGTAATAGTTTGAAAAAAAGGAAAAAAAAGGGGGGGATTTCATGAATTGTACGAGATTAAAATGCACACGTAAGGTGAATCACATTAGGATGCTATAAAATACGGTTATGGAAGTATGGTATCGTCACTAAATGGATTGGTCTAATACTTTAGACGTTCCCCGATGAGACGTGAGCCCTAGAGGCAGTGTTAAATAAGAGGTCAAGTTATCAGTGGTAGATTGTAGATCAATATTGAGGTGAATCAACATGGTTGGATAAAAGTTACAGCGGTATAAGGTAAGATTAGGCTACCATTCTTAAGGTGAACAGTAATGAAAAAGCATTAAAGGACTTAGATTTATATATGTAGGATAAGAAATGAAAGTATCTTGGAGTTTGGTAAGCAGACCTCAGTAACGATAATCGAAGCAAGAGTTATGGTATAGTATGACCTATCGAGATACAGTAAAGTCATTCAGATAGATAACCAGGTCTATGAAATAAGATATATCAATATTCATGAGTTCAACAAAGTACAAAGCGAAGAACTTCAGCATACCCATAGATGCCCAGAGGGACAGCTTGCTAAGCTTTGTATATATTTACAAAGTGAGTCCTAGAGATTTGCTAAAAACTGGAGGAAAAAGGAAAGAAGAGTTGCATAGGCACACTTACAAGGTCAGAGTCGTATAGGCTAAATGATAAAAGGTAGAAATAGTTACGAGACTAGAAGGAATCCGACAACAAGTCGTGGTGTGAGAAAGAGACCTAAAGAGGGAAATGCTCTGGCCGTTGGAATGGCAAGGAGAGTACTAATGTATTCGAAAGACATAAGTTATGAAAATGATAAGTGTATCAGTCAACATTCGAGGATGAATATTCTAAAGAGGGGAATGATGTTACACCCCATGTTTTCATACATAAAAGTATGCCATAAGTAAATTTACGAAAGCTCGGAAATGAGATGTTACATCCTGCATTTTTGTAAGTTAAAGGTTTGTCGTAAGTTATAGGACGTAAGTTCGGGAATAAGATTATTTTGGGATTATAAGTAGTATGCTATTTCAAACAAGTGATAAGTAAATTCGTGAAAGTGAGAGGGTGAGTAGCAGAAGAAAATGTGTTTCGTTGAAGTTTGATAATTTGGGATAAAACACGGTCCGAGCTATAACACCCGACATTTATGGACTAATTCCATACAAGGAACTACATGACCATGGCAGTAAGATGTATAAGGTGTGTTAAAAGTGAGTAGTATTTTAAGTAATTTAAGATAATTCTTAATTATGTGAGTAATTGGTTAATTATTAGATTAGTGGGGGATTACCAAGCTAATCAAGAGATTAGTGAATAATTAATGAGTTATTTGGATGAGGTTAAGGGTTCCCAACGTGGCAGCTTGGATAAGAAAACCAAGTAATGACTCTTGGTTTAGGAAATTAGGTGGCTTTTTAAGAGATTTTTGGTTGGCTAAAGTAAGCCTTATCAAGTGGGGCCCACACCACTATAAAAAGGGACCTTTCTAATTCATTCATTCATTTTAGGAAAGATATCGTACAGACCTCGTCCTTATATAACATTCATCGCATCTTGTAGCTCGGTTTAAATATTTCACATCATATAAAAATGTGAGGATCTCATCCTCAACTCTGAATCACAAGTATTTTTGGATTACAAAGCTCACTCATGAGTGGAGCATATTAGGAGAACTTGCCTCGATACTCAGAACCGAATCAAGTTAAGGAAATTATTTCTTTATAATAACGCGAGATCGTACTTATAACGACACCATCTGGTATAGCAACCTCAGCTATATCATAGAAAATATATCAATGTGTCCGGCCTCCACCTCTTAGGTGCCATCTACCCGCTTGTCCTCTATCCCTAACTTGTAGTATATGTAGATTAGTAACTATAATGGGGTACGTGGACTGAGTGTTCTGATGAAATAGTTTTCTTCCAAATTTGGGACAATTTCTCATGATTTTCCTAGTATCACGATATTGAGTCTATGTCGGGTAACTGGAATGACCATTGTAGTAATCTTGTGCCACTGGTGCATTAAAAGGTGACTGCTCCACGCTAGTGTTGTGATTAACTTAAGCACTACGAGTATTCTAAAATTATTTCCATGAATCCACCGATACTAAAATGTAGAATTATTAAAGACACATGAATACAACAAGTTCCAGCATCATCTCATATAAATCTCAGCTCTTAATCATATACAAGTTCTGGAGAATGTTTCAATATCACATATATGCATCTTAGACCAAAACTGATATAACACATTATCCCGCAATTTGATCGTTGATAGTGGACTCCCCTCACTTGGCGCGAAGTCATAGGACACACTCTGATGATCCATAATACTAACTTTAATCGTTCGTACGACACCAATCATAAGATACCTCAAGCCATTTGTGTGGCGTATGTCATTCTTGTGATATTTAAACTTACTTCCTCCAGTATCTTGGTTGTTAGTATCTCTTCGCTGCATAGAAATCCCATACGAACCACATAATCTCTAATACCACCAACTATCTTCGTATCTACATCCACCTTGTGACCATGCCACGATTGTGATGATTAGGAAACTAATTAAGCCTTCTTAAGATCATACTTATCAACTAGATGTTAGAACCTGCTGCACCTCCATGTTCATAACTAAATGATCCCTAAATACTTCTGCATATTCAATCTTGGCAACATGTGGTAACAATGATTGAGGAACCTTGGATCTCTTATAACCCCTCTGTAGTTAACGAGTGCGCAATTTCATACATGCGGATGCAAAAGAACATGAGATATATGCTTCAAGCTGAATCAATTCGTACGATAAGGAATGAAAGAAGTGGAAATTTCCTAACAATTTTGTAGACTCTTGAAGATAAGTACAGACGTCTCCATACTGATCCGCAAGACTCTACTAAACTCGTTTATAACTTATAGCACCTACGAACCTAGGGCTGTGATACCAACTTTTTCACAACCCAACATTCCCTCCATTTAGGTATCGTGATGGCACCTAGTATTAGGGACTAGGTAAGCCTAACTCATACTGAAATACCACAATAGTAAATGAAATTAAATAGTCTTGAAGTAGAAATCTCTACACAATTTATAATTTCCAAAACCCGGTAGTACAAGTCATAAGCTCTACAAAGTTTCGCTACAACTTCTAAACACAATCATATGGAAATAAGTACTACAATGTGAATAATAAATAGGAAGGTGACTCCAAAGCCTGCGAATGCAGCAGCAGAGCTACCTTGAGTCTCCTCAACAAGAATCCACATAGAAACTAATGGTCGATACCTGGATCTGCATAATAACAAAAATATGTAGATGTGTAGTATGAGCACAACGCAGCGGTGTCCAGTAAGTATCAAGACTAACCTCAGTGGAGTAGTGACGAGGAACAATCATGACACATACTCGTCTAATAAACTAAATAAGTGTGAGTATAAAGACAATAGGATATGATGTGTACATATAAAGACTACGTAGTATGGCTAACACTACAGTAATAAAAATAAGGAATAAAAACAACAAATAGCAACGAAACATTATAATAACAACATAGAAGGATGAACGAAAACACAACTCAAATCCGAAAAATCAAAATACAGTAAGGGCAATTAGTAACTCAGCACTGTAATAATCTCCATGTCAGGACTTAGCCAACAACCCCGATATTTTTGTCAAATCATTCAAGCATAAAATTTCCCCCAAAAGTTTTATATTGAAATCTTTAAAACATAATCCTTTCCAATTGGGAAAGATTCTTAAAAAAAATATACTTATATTGAATGTAAAATTTTCAACTAAAGATTCTTCAAACATAATTCTTTCAAGATAATTACTTTTCAAATATACTTTTTGAATAAATGTCTTTCAAACATAATTTCTCCAAGATGAATGCTTTTCAAATACAGATTTTTAAGTAAATATCCTTAGAGTATAGGTCACCATGTGACACCTAAGTATAGAATATTAACAGCTCCGGACGCAAATATTAACAAAAGAATCTATGGGGTCATGTCCCGTAGCCCCGAATTTATTATACAATACAGTGGGATCTCTCGGAATACGTCCGTAGTCCCAAAATAAACATGCAGAGGATGTCACGGGATATCGTTACTTAGTCCAAATTATAATGCGTAGGAATTTACTAGAATACCAATCTGTAGTCCCAAATATAATTACCCAGTTCAGGTGAAATCTACCAATGCATTCCCGTAGTTCCAATCATAAATGTGCAGGGGGGTCTCCCGAAATACCAAATCCGTAATCCCAAAGTAAACATACAGGGGATCTCCCAGAATACCGTTCTGTAGTCCCAAAGTAAATACGCAGAGCAACCAACAGAATCAACATTTGCATTACAACAGAAGGATAGAACATCACCACAATCATATAACAACAACAATGACAATAATACTAGGTAAGACAAGTAAATCAACTTAGGGACTGTAAATCACAAGCAAACGGTAGAACAAGCTCACAAGGAATAACCACATAAAAGAATGTTGGCATAAAGGGAACAGTTCAACAACGGAAAAAAAACTAACATGTAGCAACGATCCCACAATATACGTGTTAATAATAAGTGAATCAACACGAGTCAAGTAGCCCCAAATAAATGCAAGTCAACCAGGATATAGATTATCTAAACTCTCTTAAGGTTGGACAATTACGAGGATATTCGACAATTCAATTAAGGGGAGATGATTTTATCCTTACTTAAGACTAAAACAATTTCAAGAAGGATAATTAGAATGCCCAAATATGACAAGCAGATATGAAAATATAACATGACAATAGGAGAGGAAAAACTCTTCAGTTAAGTCAAATAGGAGTCAATTAGGCAATAAGAGTGAATCATGGAGCAATTAATTCAAGTTAAGCATGTAGAGGTAAAACTAGTAAATAGGAACTCAGTAATATCAAGAACATGTTCATACACAACGAACATGTTCTGAGTACGCCCTTGTCACCTCGCGTACATGAACTACAATTAACATAAAAGACTCAAATCCTAAAGAGAAGTCCCTCACACAAGGTCAGGCAAGATACTTACCTTAATAGAGTTAGGTTGATATTCCAAAATAGTATCCTCACATGAATTGACCTCCGGACGACTCCAATCTTTCTTGAGCTTTCCTTACCTTACTACAATATTCCAGAAATTCTAGCAACTTCAATCTTTTTAGAAACATAACAAAATTGAACCACAATTAGGAAGATATTTGTGGGTTCACCCCATTGAGTCATTTCATCAAACACTATGTGTGCACATTTGATTACATCTCTTTACCATAGAATTAGTTCATCCAACCACCACAATTTACCAACAATTCATCCCACCATTATTCTTTAACAAATTTATACTCCTAACATCACATATATGATCAACCATTCACACCCAACCAACAAAAATTCCATAAAATAATAAATTTTCAATCTCTACAATGGGTATTCATTTAAATTGAGAATTTATGGCTTCCAATCACCATACCATGAGTTCCAATACTTGATTCATACTCATAATTTCATAATAACTCCATATATGTAAGTCTAAGGATGAAAGATTACCTCTTGTAGACCAAATCTTGAAAGACAACTTTTGGGGTGTTTCTGAGATTTTGAAGAAATCCTATGAAATTCAATCAAATTCCTATTGTAACTAGTGATTGAGAAGTGAAATCACCATAAAAACACACTTAAAAACCCACCTTAGGTGTGTAATTGGATGCCTTGGCCAGCTTGAGGATGCCCTAGTCTTGAAAAATGACTTAGATCCTCTCCTTTCCCGTCCTGGTATTTAGAGGTCTGGTACATGCACGACTGCGCTCAGGCCGCGATCACAAGGCAGAATACTTTCAAATATGTGCGGTCGCGCTCAGGTCGCGCTCCGGTCGCGCATCAGACACAGGTCCGGTAAAATGGTCATAACTTTCTGTATACACCTCCAACTAATAAATGGTTGGATTCGTTGGAAACTAGACTCAAGTAGATTTAATTTGATAGGTTGTTCATCACACAAGTCCTTATATACCTGTAGATATGCTCGTCCTAAATTGAGGTATTGTGCATACTCATTTGCAACTTTAGTCTATTATGAAATTTTCCAACTTGACTTAGACTTAGGACTCTTCTTAAACTCTATATCACTTATAATACGTCTCGTACACTTGCTATCATATCCAATTGGTATCCATAATGGTAATAGACCTCTTCCACATAAAATAATATAATTAGAACACGTTAAATTTCTTATTTCACCAAAACGCTGAGTTGTCCTATGGACTTTAAAATCCAAATTCGGACACACGTCCAAGTCCGAAATTATCATACGAAGCTATTGACATCTTTAACATTCCATTTCAGCATTGTTTGCTCAAAAGTCAACTCTCCAGCCAACTCTTTCCATTTGAGCTTCAAAAATAAGATTTTGTTTTTCTTTAAATTTAACTTTGAATCTTACGAAAACCAAACTCGACCACACATGCGGGTCATGATGCATATTACGAAGCTTCTCGAGGTCTTAAGCCATTGGACAGTATACTAATTCTTAAAATGACAAGTCGGATCGTTACACTCTTACTAAAAAAAATTTTTGTTTCTTATTTTTACCATTCTTTTAAATTTAAAGATATCATATATGTGATCACGTTGTAACTTTCCAAATTCTTTATAACTTTTGTTGTTTTTTATTTTTTTTTCTTTGTATTATGTTTTGTAACTTTTCAAATTATCTTCTTCTTTTTCCTCACTAAAGTAAATTATCTACATCCTTCTTTGGATTATCAATTCTCCTTACAAATAATTATTTATAATTTTTTCTCTTATAAGATATTAATTCCCAAAATTTTAAAATAATTATTAAATCTAATTTGTGAAAATTACCTACAAATAGGTTGTATGTAATAAATTTATAATTTCATCATATAATACATCTATATAGTATTAAAAGAAGAAGAAAAGGACTCCATATTAAGCCAAGTGGAAGCCTTAAAATTGTCATGACCAAATTCCCAAACCCGGTCGTGATGGCGCCTCTCGTGAAGACAAGGCCAGCCAGACCATCTCAGAACACCACTTAAAGTAGTTAATCAATTATATAACAGTTCGAATACGAATTAATCAACATAAATACAACGCAATACAGCCCGACCGGGGTGTCACAAGTCACGAGCATCTAGGAGGGTCTTTATTAAAATTTCAAAGTCTATAATACATAGACAAAAATTTGGAAAACAAGAAGAAGAAGAATCTCAGTGCCGCGAACGCCAGCGGTCACCTTGCTTAACTACGGTAGCCATACCTTCAATCCGCTACTAACCCGCTACTAGGTGAATAGTACCTGCAACTGCACGCGAGGTGCATGGAGTAATGTGAGTACTTCCAACTCAGTGGTAATAAGAGCGAATAATATCTGAGCGATAAGAAAACACGTATGAGCACTCCAAAATGCTATAACAGATAGTACAACCCTTTGAGAAAGATAGTAAAACCGTAACACCGAGAAAATCCTTTAGAAAATCTCAAGCTCAGTTGAAAATCTCTTTTGAAAGTATGACTTTACAACAGTTGCAAAATATAACTTTCAACAAGTAGGAAATAATCATAAATCTGCCCCTCGGGCTCAGTATCAACCTCTCAGTACAGTATCAGCCCTGCGGGCTCACTCCCAACTCACAATATACAACATCAACCTCTCGGACTCAGCACTCCTTAACATGTAACACCAGGTTATATGGTCAACAAGGCAAGTAATAGCATGTATGCCATGATATGCGAGTGCTAAAGATCATGCCACGTAGTACAAATAGGAATAAATGCATGAGTGCAATGCAATGCATATGACCGCTACGGCGCGTAGCCCGATCCATGGGTACCATGCGCTCACTGGGGGTGTGTACAGACTCCGGAGGGGCTCCTACAGCCCAAGCGCAATATCTTGTTCATTCATTGTTACCTGACCGGTCAGCCATTGTCACCTGACCAATTTATGTCACACAGTGCCATTGTTACCAATGTTCCAAGTATATATTACAGTGTCATTGTTACCACTGTTTCAAGTATAACATACAATGTCATTGTTACCATTGTTTCAAGTATAACATACAGTGTCATTGTTACCACTGTTTCAAGTCACTTTATAATCAGTCCAGAAAATAATATAGTAAGCCCCTTGGGCATTTACAAAATAGAAGTTTCCAGCCCGAAATACATTTAAAATGTCATTTAAATTTTCAAAACTTAGAAAGATGGCTGAGTTTGCTAAACAGTATTTAGAACCTTGGACTGAGATCAAATAATATGCAATGCAATGCAAAAACAATGATGTCAATCCCTGAAGGATTCAAATATTCGGCACGAAGCCCAAAACATGGCAATCAACTCAAATCATGATAGCATCAACTAGTTTTCAGTCAATCATGCAGTAAAATCAACAACTGGGATGAACCAAGTCACAATCCCCAACGGTGCTCTACCCCACGCCCATACCTGGCGTGCAAGTCACCACAATACAGCACTATGATGTGCAAATCCGGGATTTTAAACCCTCGGGATATCATTCACAATTATTACTCACCTCGAACCAGTGGAATTCCTCGCTCGCGAAGCCTTTGCCCCTCAAATTGGTCTCCACGCACGTCGAATCTAACCAAAAATAGAGTGAATACATTATAATATGCAAATGGGACAATACCCAATCGAAAACAATCGAATTATAGCAAAACCCGAGCCCCGGGCCCACTTCTCGAAAAATTACAAAACTTACATTTTCGAAATCCACATCTCGCCACGAGTCCGTACATATCAATTACACAAGAATCGGAGTTCATTTAACCCCTCAAATCATCAATTTAGGCTCTCTTACGCTTCAAGCCCTAACCACCATTTTTACCCTTAAATTCCTTGAATTTTCAGTGTTTAATCCTTGTTTTTGTGCCATAACAACATTATTCGAGGCTACAAGTTCATACCTGATGGAATCCCTTCGAAATATCTCAAATATCGCCCAAACTAGCCTCTCCCGAAGTCCCAAAATATTTTTCTAACTTCTGAAATTCAAACCCCACTGTTTCATTAAACACTCAGCATTTTCGCTTCTGCGGTACAAATGTCACTTATGTGACTTCCGCTTCTGCGGAAATTTTCTGCTTCTGCGGTTTCCTTCAAGTCGTCCAAAACCGCTTCTGCGGTTAATAGTCCGATTCTGAGGACTCGCACTTGCGAAAAATGTTCCGCTTCTGCGGAGCCTCCCAAGCCATCCTCATTTCGCTTCTGTGATCGCTTACCCGCTTCTGCGGACTTGCTTAAGCGAATAAAATTCCGCTTCTGCAGAATTTGCTGGACTCTCACCATTTCGCACCTGCTGAGATTTTTCCGCTTCCATGAAGCCGCATCTGCGGTCTCCCTTCCGCAGATGCGGAAATACCTGCTGCAACCAAACCAGCAAACTTTCAAACTTCAAATTCTCTCCATCAACCACCCGAATTCACCCCGAGGCCCCCGGGACCTCAACCAAAAATACCAATACATCTTATAACGTTATCCAAACTTGTTCCAATCATCAAAACACGATCGTTAGCACAAAAATCACCAAATCACGACGGATTCAAGCCCAAGTTAGCTAAAACTTCTGAAACTCACATTCGATCAAAAACCAATCAAACGACGTCCGAATGACCTGAAAATTAGCGAACATATCCAAAATCACCTAACGAAGATACTGCAACTCTCAGAATTCCATTTCGACCCTCTGATCAAAATCTCACCTGCCAACCGAATTTCGGCAAAATTCCAACTTCGCCAATTCAAGCCTATTTCTACACCGGACCTCCAAATTCGATTTTGATCGCTCTCCTAAGTCACAAATCACCTCCCGAAGCTAACCGAATCACCGAAAATCACATCTGAACCTTCTAAATCATAAGTCAATGTTTGGTTGACTTTTCCAAAACAAGCCTTCTTTAAAGAGACTAAGTGTCTCATTTTCTACCAAAACCAACCCAACTCTATCCGATCAACTCTAATACCGATATTGAAACATGAAGCAACACAATAAGGGGGAAATGGGGCGGTAACTCATGTGACGACGGGCCGGGTCGTCACATGCTCCCCAACTTAAACAAACGCTCGTCCTCGAGCGGACCTAGAGTTATTCTAGAAGCTAACCAACAGCTGAGTGACCTTACCAAGTATATACCTGGGGTGATCCCACGTCACCCTATCTCATATAGGTCAGACAACACAATATAGCTGAAATTATTTTCAACCCATTTAATCCATAAACCACAGAACTACATTTCACCCTCTGAAATCTTAAACAAGATCAAAACGTCGCATTTTTACTCAGAATAAACCCGAACCAGCTGTATTAATCCATACCTGCAACCTCGGCTGCAATCACATGACACATAACTCAAACACATGCAGCGATAACTTCCATTCACAACAGATGCCCACGACAACCAAGTACCGATAGAAAATCTCTTGTTAGATAAAGTCTCATTTCAATACCTTCATCTACTGCCAACGGCAACTGAACACGCGATATACTGAACCCACCTCTCAGATCAACCATTCATGAATCCATTTCCCTCTTGACTAATACTACAATAGATTCCCGAGCCAAACCTCGTTATTACCTTTCTAACAAGCTGAAATCAAATCTGTTCGTACTCATTAACGACTCCAATGATCACCTCAAATTAAACACACCACTCTGGTGATATGACATCACATCACGGGCCTAAGCCATAACTTGTATAATCCGCGCACCAATGATGGGCGGTCTGAACATACTCAAATCATGACAGATGACTCAAACAAAAGAGTTGTAGCTCAAACTTCTCAGTACCATCACAACACAAGGCTGGGACCCCCATCCCACATCATAGAAATAGAGTGCCTGAAATTCACCTCGAAGGGTCATAACTTCACGTGGCCTTGCCACAACGCGCGATCCTATCCAAACAATATTACCCATGAAGCACCTCAAGTCACCATGCTCCGAACGGACAGCCACGCACAGATTGAGGTCTGAAACCAAGAAATCCATCACACCCACGGTGAAGCAAGTAATATACACTATTCAATCCTGAAAGGACACAATCGATGCGCTACTCGCCGAGCAACACCCAATACAGAGTTTCCTCCGAAACCAGGAAGTAAGGCATACATAGTAACATATAGAAAACTATTCTCAACATCACACTGTTGCGGCGTGCAACCTGATCCAGATAACATACCCGTGTCGGCGTGCCACCCGATCCACACATATATTTTACAAAAGGAGATGCACATCGAGCCAAATTTGCTCATTATAATAAACACATATAGTCTCATGCCCGACCACAAGAAACGCATCCGAAAAAGTCCCTCAATACCGGAACTAAATCGATGGTAGAAACCTCTGCACTGACATCCGCCACGAAGGCCCAATTAATAAAGCAATGCTTGACAGCCGTCTGCTAGTCTCTGGAATACAAGCTACCCTACTAGAACATAATCTGATGCACCTTGCCATGCAGCCTATGACATTTTCCGACATAGCCCATAACACATTAGTCTAGACAACCTGGCATTGGAACAACCAGTCTTCCATCTAATATCATAACCCAAATTTAACATACCATGCAAAGAAAGTCCACTCGGACCTCCAATTTCCAATAACTGCTAGACGATGTCGATACACACGATTTACAACCACTGCACAGTCGGATCCAACAAGAAAATGTTGCAATACTACTGAAGTATCATCAGTTTTCATTACCTTGCCCCTTTTTTTAACATAAACCCCCGCTAAATCACTAGCATAGCAATACCATCTTCCTTAATCATCTGAAGATCGACTCTTAAATCACTTGCAACTGCCCGTGCTGCTTATGAATTTAATGACTCTCCATTATGACTGAACCGATACCTTGAACACGTGAATCTCAATTCTCCATATCATAACACATAGACCATACCACACTAGGATAACATGAGGACTTCTATCTCCCTCTTGCGTCGCAGACATCGACGTACTCAACTAGTCAAGAACTTTCATGATCCCATATAGGAGAAAAATTATTACACAATCCATGCTTCGCATACCCATAGGAAATATACTCATTTTCAAACCACGGTAAAACACATCAAGAACTCTTTCTCCCAATTCCATTGCACAAGCTAAACTGCCAGGACTGAATCCTTCTACCCAAACCAAGTTAAGTAGACTGCCAACACTTAAAAGCTTTGTTGCACAATACCTGTAAGGCTCATTACCTCGAACGCATACAGATAATTAATCATATCCTTACCATACCAATTCGGTTTATTAACAAGCCATTCTATTTATCCAATTTCCTTCCTGCTTCATCATTAATTTGATATTCTCTCTTGTTGTAGCACCATAATACCTGAACCCAGGTTACCACACGAGACTCGCAAATAAAACCACATTGTCTAAGACCCATAGGCCACTGAATACCCTCTCAAACGTTTCCCAGAAATACCACATTCCAGAATGGTTTACTTGAAGAACTTCCTGCGATTCTGAATTCGTTTACCATTACCTTCCAAATGTGGATACGTAGAATCCCACGATTAACACAAAGTACCACAAGTCTTGATCCTTTCTAATGAAAACACAGTCTCTAGCCACATACACAAACTTAAGACACCTGATTGTTACATGCAAAAATCCTGAACACAGTAAAACCAATCTCGAGAGTCATTCACTCTTATTCATCTGTAATTCACCTGCCCTAAATGAACGGAACCACTCGTGCATTATTAGTATTCTGACATCACAGAACATGATTTCCTACAGATACAAACAACCATCTTCCTTTTCTATACACTGAGCATTCTTTATCAACAGCAGCTCAAAACACCCTAATATTTCCTCACATCAACGAAGCACCATATGACCTTTATCAAAATTTTCCTTTACACGTGCCATC
>MU768600.1:180847-200602 GCA_026770625.1 Nicotiana glauca
ACAGATACAAACAACCATCTTCCTTTTCTATACACTGAGCATTCTTTATCAACAGCAGCTCAAAACACCCTAATATTTCCTCACATCAACGAAGCACCATATGACCTTTATCAAAATTTTCCTTTACCCGTGCCATCATCGGCTCAATTTCTGCAACCAGAACTGATCCACCCTCATCCCTCGAAACGAAACTATCATAGCACATAACTGTGCAATCAGCTGACCAACAGCAACCTCCCTAACTTGGCTCGAAGTCGTATATCAAGGCACTCTTAACAACTCATAGCACTTTTACTCGAATGGCGCCACAATGCAATAGTGAGATCAAACTCAAATCATTTATAAGTTGTGAAAACATAGATCATCTAGTATTATAACTCTTTTGAAATTCTCTCATTCATTCTGCAATAGTTAAGCCCACTCTAGGCAACAAAATTTATACTAAGTCCCCAAATTTTTCAAAAATTTTGGCAAAGTTTCCTTTGTAATTGAGGCTATACACCTGTCAGAGAATCACCAAAACCATCCTAACAACACGCCCACAACTTGACAAAATATCACAATATATATCAACAACATTAATCTCAATACTACATGTATTATATTATCAAAATTGATAAATGGACATACGTTGCACCTATTTGAATCATAACATGTAGAAAATACCTTTCAATCCTCCATTATCTGGGCTATTCAACCAAGTAAGAACATTTTCTCCATATTTTTGTATACCTTTCACCGCCATACATATAACACAGCCATTAAGTCTTCCTGAGTCTGAACTCATACCGCCATACATATTGTACTACACTTCCCAACTAGGAATACGAAAACATTATTCACGCGCCCATAACCTGGGGCTACACAACGATTCACAATAGAAAACGGATACTTAACAGTTCATCTATTAACAAGCCGCCATTCCCACAATTAGGGATAATACTGATCATATAAATTCATAGTACCAGCTCGCAAAATTAGCACCTCGGTGCTCAAGCCATAGGCAATGATCCGGCCTCAAGTCCTCCAGACTCGCCCAACATGAACTTACGGAGATTACATCTCGCCCCTCGATCGGGGAATCACAAGCCATCCAGGCACATATACTACTGAGCGCTCACGTGCGCATACAGACGTGTGGAAGGAATTTCAAGAATTATACCTCAAGCTGAATCAAGTACGCACGATAACAATTCCAAGAAAGTGAAGTTTTCCTAAAGGTTCTGCAGCCTCTCAAGGATAAATACAGATGTCTCAGTATCGATCCGCGAGACTCTACTAACCTGCTCAAAACTCGTGAGACCTAGTAACCTAGGCTCTGATACAAACTTGTCACGACCCATTTCCCAAACCCGGTTGTGATGGCGTCTCTCGTGAAGACAAGGCCAGCCAGACCATCTCAGAACACCACTTAAAGCAGTTAATCAGTTATATAACAGTTCGAATATGAATTAATCAATATAAATACAGCTCAATACAGCCCAACCGAGGTGTCACAAGTCACGAGCATCTAGGAGGGTCTTTATTAAAATTTCAAAGTCTATAATACATAGAGAGAAATCTGGAAAACAAGAAAAAGAAGAATCTCGCTGCCGCAAAAGCCGGCGGTCAACTTGCTTAGCTACGGTAGCCATACCTTCAATCTGCTACTAACCCGCTACCGGGTGAACAGTACCTGCAACTGCATGCGAGGTGCAGGGAGTAATGTGAGTACTTCCAACTCAGTGGTAATAAGAGCGAATAATATCTGAGCGATAAGAAAACACGTATGAGCACTCCAAAATGCTATAACAGACAGTACAACCCTTTGAGAAAGATAGTAAAACTGTAACACCGAGAAAATCCTTTAGAAAATCTCAAGCTCAGTTAAAAATCTCTTTTGAAAGTATGCCTTTACAACAGTTGCAAAATATAAATTTCAACAAGTAGGAAATAATTAGAAATCTGACCCTCGGGCTCAGTATCAACCTCTCAGTACAATATCAGCCCCGCGGGCTCACTCCCAACTTACAATATACAACATCAACCTCTCGGGATCAGCACTCCTTAACATGTAACACCAGGGTATCTGCTCAACAAGGCAAGTGATAGCATGTATGCCAATGATATGTGAGTGCTAAAGATCAAGCCACGTAGTACAAACAGGAATGAATGCATGAGTGCAATGCAATGCATATGACCGCTACGGCGCGTAGCCCGATTCATGGGTACCCTGCGCTCACTGGGGGTGTGTATAGACTCCGGAGGGGCTCCTATAGCCCAATCGCAATATCTTGGCCAGTCATTGTTACCTGAACGGTTAACCATTTTTACCTAACAAATTTATATCACACAGTGCCATTGTTACCATTGTTCCAAGTATATATTACAGTGTCATTTTTACCACTATTTCAAGTATAACATACAGTGTCATTGTTACCACTGTTTCAAGTATAACATACGGTGTCATTGTTACCACTGTTTCAAGTATAACATACAGTGTCATTGTTACCACTGTTTCAAGTTACTTTATAATCAGTCAAGAAAATAATATAGTAAGCCCGTTGGGCATTTACAAAATAGAAGTTTCCAGCCCGAAATACATTTAAAATGTCATTTAAGTTTTCAAAACATAGAAAGATGGCTGAGTTTGCAAAACAATATTTAGAACCTTGAACTTAGATCAAATAATATGCAACGCAATGCAAAAACAGTGATGTCAATCCCTGAAGGATTCAAATATTCGGTAAAAAGCCCAAAACATGGCAATCAGCCCAAATCATGATAGCATCAAGTAGTTTTCAGTCAATCACGCAGTAAAATCAATAACCGGAACGGGCTAAGTCACAATCCCCAACGGTTCTCTACCCCACGCCCACACCCGGCATGCAAGTCACCACAATACAGCACTATGATGTGCAAATTTGAGGTTTCAAACCCTCAGGATATCATTCACAATTATTACTCACCTCGAACCGGTGGAATTCCTCGCTCGCGATGCCTTTGCCCCTCAAATTGGCCTCCATGCGCACCGAATCTAACCAAAATAGAGCGAATACATTATAATATGCAAATGGGACAATACCCAATCGAAAACAATCAAATTATATCAAAACCTCAAAACTAACAAAACCCGAGCCCTGGGCCTACTTCTCAAAAAATTACAAAACTTACATTTTTGAAATTCTCGTCTCGCCACGAGTCCGTACATATCAATTACACAAGAATCGTAGTCCATTTAGCCCCTCAAATTGTCAATTTAGGCTCTCTTAGGCTTCAAGCCCTAACCACCATTTTTACCCTTAAATTCCTTGAATTTTCAGTGTTTAATCCTTATTTTTATGTCATAACAACATTATTCGAGGCTATAAGTTCATACCTGATGGAATCCCTTCGAAATCTCTCAAATATCGCCCAAAATCGTCTCTCCCGAAGTCCCAAAATATTTTTCTAACTTCTGAAATTCGATCATTAAACACTCAGCATTTTCGCTTCTGCGGTACAAATGTCTCTTATGCGACTTCCGCTTCTGCGGAAATTTTCCGCTTCTGCGATTTCCTTCAAATTGTCCAAAACCGCTTCTGCGGTTAATACTCTGCTTCTGCGGACTCGCACTTGCGAAAAATGTTCCGCTTCTGCGGAACCTCCCAAGCCATCCTCCTTTCGCTTCTGCGATCGCTTACCCAAGCGGAATTTTCTCGACTCTCACCATTTCGTACTTGCGGAGATTTTTCCGCTTCCGCGAGCGGTCTCCCTTCCGCAGATGCGGAAATACCTGCTGCAACCAAACCAGCAAACTTTCAAACTTCAAATTCTCTCCATCAACCATCCGAATTCACCCCGAGGCCCCCGGGATCTCAACCAAAAATAACAATACATCTTATAATGTTATTCAAACTTGTTCCAATCATCAAAACACGATCGTTAACACAAAAATCACCAAATCACGACGGATTCAAGCCTAAGATTAGCTAAAACTTCCGAAACTCACATTCGATCAAAAACCCAATCAAACAACGTCCGAATGACCTGAAAATTTGCAAACATATCCAAAATCACCTAACGAAGCTACTGCAACTCTCAAAATTCTATTCCAACCCTCGAATCAAAATCTCACCTACCAACCGGATTTTGCCAAAATTCTAACTTCGCCAATTCAAGCCTATTTCTACACCGGATCTCCAAATTCGATTCTGATTGCTCTCCTAAGTCACAAATCACCTCCCGAAACTAACCGAATCACCGAAAATCACATCCGAACCTTCTAACTCATAAGTCAATGTTTGGTTGTCTTTTCCAAAACAAGTCTTCCTTAAAGAGACTAAGTGTCTCATTTTCTACCAAAACCAACCTAACTCTATCTGGTCAACTCTAATACTGATATTGACACATGAAGCAACACAATAAGGGAGAAACGGGGCGGTAACTCACGTGACGATGGGTCGGATCATCACAATAACATACCACTTGGAAATTTAGGGCAAGGTTAGTTAGAATAGGTAATACTCCCTCCAGTATACAATAAGTGACCAGTTTGTCTTTTTATTTTGGTCCAAAATAAGTGTTATTTATATAATCAAGAAAACAATTAATTTATTTTTTTTAAATTACCCTTATGTATGTATCCCTTAAAAGTCATTACTACTCACATTAAATAATGCTGCAACATTTAATTAAGGGTAATTTAGTCACACTAACTATTTTTATCTAGAATTTAGTATTTCTTAATTGGTCACTTATTTTGGACTGAAAGGAGTAATTAGTTTCTTTTTGAATTTAAATTTTTCTTTAAAAAAAATTATACATTATGTGTTGTTAATAATTAGTTACTCTTTTTGCATTTTGAATTTAAACATACGTAACATTTTTTTACAGAAATAATAATTTTTTATATATATTTAAAATTACTTCTATTTTACGCTCAATGCCATTTTTCAAGTTTGACACTCAGAATCATCTTGTTACAGCTACCATAGCTATATAAAATTTCATCCGGAGACATTCTTCTACCGATAAAGGATTCAACTATTATGCTAATGAATACATTACCGTAGAGATTGAGGAATTATACAGGCCTTCTGGTATTCCTTTAGAAATGCAAGGCAAGTCTTATAATAATATAGTATTCCTTTAGAAATGCAAGGCAAGTCTTATAATAATATAGGGGCGTTGTGTGATAGAATATAATTATGGATGAAGTTATTGAGAAATGTCATCATGTGTGAATGACTTCGCTAATCATTTCATTGTGGATTATCAATATATAGTAATTTATGGAATAGCCTTCTAATTCATATTGAACGGTGTATTTTAATTATTTAAATCATCATGTAAACAATAAGTAATTATACTAGATAATATTAAATGCTTTGGTATAACTATAAATGTTATATTGAGTTAATTCTTTAATATGTATGTTTACATTATTTTTTATATTTTAATTGAGTAAAACTAATATGAATATTTATGTTCATTTTTCTATTTAAAATAATTATTATACCTTAGTACTATCCTTTTAGATAATTTAACACTCAAAAGTACTTTTTAGAAGTATTTACCAAATGTTACAAAAAGTACTTCTTGAATGAATTGGTCAAACACAAACTATTTTTTTTTTAATAGTACTTGTAAGCACGTGATTTTTACCCTATATATGAGTTTATTCCCATAAAATTTAAACGAAACAATTTTTCCTTATTTTTACAATTTTATGTGAATTTTGTAATTGTGTGCGTGGTATTTGTGCATGATAAGTCAAATAAAAAATTAATTTGCATTTAGGAAATTAATTTCACATTTAAATAGGTATTAATTCATTCTAAAGAAAAAATCAAAAATAGTCTTTTTGTGAATTACCATTAGTTAGTAAATAATAAAGAAAATACGAAAAAATATATACAAAAGAAAGGAAAATACAAAACAAATATAAAAGAAAATAATATAAAAAATACAAAGTAAAAAACAATTGTAAAAAAATATAAAAGGAAGCAAATACAAAAGAAATGAAGGAATTGTTATGTGGGTCAAATTAATACCCCAAATTAAACCCACCAGTCACCCAAGCCCAACACAAAACCGGTCCACAGTCCAACCCAATACATCATCAACATGGTCCACCCCCTTTTAATCAAACGGTGTCGTATCATGGATACAAAATTTGGACCGTTCATCCAACTGATCCAACGGACACGTGATGAAGGCCATTTAACAAAGAAATGACATCGTGTTATAACATTGATCTGAACCATTTGTTCAATCAATCCAGTGGCCAGGATTAAGTCGTCATTTAACCAAACGATGTCGTCTCAAGGACAAAGGATCTCAACCGTTGATTTTCCCAATCCAACGGTTCAAAATCAAAAGGGGTCTTTTAATATGATATAACGTTATACCCCTTCATCATTTCATCTTCCTCTTCTTCTAAAAAATCCTAGCCGCCCCTTCGTCCTCTCCCATGGCCCGCTGGAACCCTACCGGCGGGAAACACCATCTCAGCCAATCCCTCCCAAAATTACACCCCCGAACCGCCTTGACCTCCCCTTCTCACCCCTTTACCTCTTTTCCCTCAAATACCTCTCTATCCCGTCGAATATTCAAATGAACATCGCCGGAACCCTAGTTCCGGCGAACAGTCCTTCACCCAAAGCAAGCCAAAATCATACCAGAAACACTCCTTAACACTCTTAACCCAAATCTGAAACCCACCCTTGAGTCCCAAAGACCACTGGAAAAAAAAAAGATAAAGAGAAGTCTACCGGCGTTTAAAAATTCCAAGAAAAGACTATACAAGATCCCTGGGGTACCGGAGTTGTCTTTAACAAGAAAAGAAAGGAAAGAAAAATAAAAAAAAATGAAAAGCTAAGTACTTCTATTCTTTGGATTTTCTTTTGTTTCTCTCTCTGCATGTGTATTTTTCTTTTGGTTCTTGATTTTTTTTAGGGTTTCTGATTGATACTTTTGTTCGTTTAAAAAATAATATTGTTCTGAAACTATACAATAGAGATTAATAAGAGTTTTGAAAAGATTTTCAATATTATTTTGTATTGATTTCTGTGACGTGTTAAAATTAGGGTTTATTGGAATTCATGATTAGATTTTATGATTCTGATTAGTTTTTAAGTTGATTTTGATAAAATAATTTTGTTCTGTTAAAATTGATATTGTTAGTCGAATTGATTAGTTTAAATAAATGGTGTGATTGGTTATAGCTGACTACTAATTAGTTTACTTGGTAAATAACTCTAAAAATTAGTATTAGGGTCAAAGGTGAAAAGCAGTGGGGTCGTGGGGTAAATATGGTTTGGTATCAAGGGTGGTTTAGAAATACTAAATTGGTTTAAGTGTAATAATCCTAAGGGAGTGAGGGCAAACTTGGGAACATAAAATGGCTTAATTGTAATAAACCTAGGGGACTAAGGGTAATTTGGGCATAAGAAAAGGTTAAAGGGTAGATTTTCTAGATAAGTAGGGGTAAGATGGGAAATGTACCGAGGTAGAATGTTCTAGATAGGGAAATAAGGGTAATTCTCCATAAATACAGGGTAGTAATCGACTAATTAAAAAATAATAAGGGTGAAATTGAAATAAAAGGAGGACTATTCTGAAATTGGCAAGTATTGGTTTCCCTCCATTTTAAAATCTATAAATAGACCCCTTGGGTCTCATTTCAGCAGGCTTTTGAACCCTACAAGTTTAGAAAAACCCTAGAAACTTCTGAAACCTAAGAAATATCAATTCTCCATTTCAAATACACTCAAATCCCTAAAATTCTACTGATCTCTGATCGATTAGTATTTGTTGTGTTGATTTTTCTGTTTTGCTGATCGATCCATGCTTGTTGTGGTCTTCTACTGGTTTTCTGGATTAAATCAATTCGCTGCGGTCTGCTACTGGTTTTTCTGGATTAAATCAATTCGCTGTGGTTGTTTCATTGTTTTCTGATTGATCTCTGGTTATTGCGAATTAATCTGGTGTTGATTGAGCTGTGGCCAATTGCTGTTGATGTTTTGTTGTTGATCCTTTTGCTGTTGTGACCTAGAATCTCATTGAGTTTCGTCCTATTTCCAGGTACATCTCATTCGTTTGAAGCTGTAATCACGAATTGAAGAAATGAAGCTTTTCAATTAATTTTAGTTTACTGTTATCTTTTCATTTTCGATCAATATAGAATTAGCTAGATACATTTGTATTCATTAGGAATGATTTGAATACGTAACAGAACTATATGGACTTGGACTGTTAAACTTCATAGTATGCTAGTTTAATTTCTGTAGAATAAATCACATTTAAAGTATATTAGTAATAGGACAGTTGTGTTAGGTTAGAGAAAATAGTGAATCGGTAGTAATGTGAGAGTCTAATATAGCTAAAGTTTCTAGATCTTAAGCAATTACAAATCATCTGATTGTAAAGAAGTTTTAAGAGTTGTTTACCAGCTTTAATTCGTATTAGGTAGTTTTGATTTTAAAATCATACACTTGTTGGATAAAAAATTTCTTTTTTAGACGTGATATGCTTTGATTAACTCAACTGTAAAATAGTATCAAGTTCTATTAATGGATAAAAAATAAGAACATCAATACGAATAGAATCCGCGATTCAACCTGAGTATAGTTCATGTAATTTAACCTTCATGTTTTCATTTGAATAAAAATAGCAATTCAATAAGAATATTTCAACTATTTACTTCTTTGAATATTTGTAGGATTTTTATAAAAAATGAAGAATAGTTGTCATGTTGACCATTGGGCCTGGTCCATACAATACTAAATTAGATTGGCTTGGGCCGTTAGGCCTGGTATTTACACGCATGGCCTAAATTCGAGCCTCAGTTGGTTTTAAATTAGACCAGAATATTGCTGCATGGGCTGCAGTCAAGCCCAATATGATTTAAGGTTTGAGTTCCTATGAGTTCGTGGCCTAAATATGAAACTATTAGGCAATATTAAACAATTAAGACTTTTTCCTTTATTATTAGAGACGAAACAAGTAGAAAATATAGTATGCTTTAGGAATGACCTTAAATAAAATTGAGATGAGCCTCGCTATATCAAATATACAATTGCGGGGTCCTCAAATAAATTGCTATATAAAATTTTAGACTTGGAAGGACCGTTTAGCAAATTTCACGGTCTTTCCCGAAGTTAACATAGTTGTAGATTCTTTAAGCGCGATTAATAATAATATACTTTCTCAAGTACGGGTGAACATTTGAGCGACCGTGCTAAAACCACGGAGTCCGGGAGTGCCTAACACCTTCTCCCAGGTTAACAGAATTCCTTATCCGGATTTCTGGTTCACGGACTGTTAACAGAGTCAAACTTTCCTCAGTTCGGGATTCAACCGGTGACTTGGGACACCATTAATTTCCTAAGTGGCGACTCTGAATCTAAATAAATACCATTCTGACTGTCCTTAAATTGGAAAAACTCCTTTCTTTTATTATATCTCTTCCAGGGGTGTAGTAAATCGGGTAAAAAGGAGGTGTGACAGCTCTGGCAACTCTGCTGGGGATAAGAAACCCAGAACTTTGGTTCAGGGTTTAAGAATTCGAGCTCGAAATAATTGGTGTATTTGTTTATATCTGATTTGCATACATGTTCATGATTAATGTGCTAAATGTTTACCGCTTTGATATTGTTTGAATTGTATATAAACTGTGCCGAAAACCCTTCTCTTCTCACCTCCGGGAATGTACTTACTGGTTGAGACTCCTTATTCTGTTAGTGTCAATACCCTGAAATAAGAAAGAGGCCGGACAAGTTACTAAGCCGGATGGCCTTTTGGTTCCCGGTACGTAGCCCCCTCCTCAACTCGAGTTGTCCGCTAGGGTACACAGTCTAGAACAAATAACCAGGTTTTGAACCTAGAAATAGGGACATTTATTTGCATCGCATATGACTTAGGGGACTCAACACAGGGGTTGGGTCCGTCTAGGACAGGTAACCCAAAAAGGAAAAGACCATTATTATTATGTGTTGCATTTATTTGTCTCGGACCATCATGCTGACCGGTTAGGAAAAAAATGGGGAGAAAAGAAATTTTTTGTAAAAATTGATAGAAAAGAAAAGAGAAAATAACAATTGTTGATTTTAGAAGAAAACCCGAAATTCAAATGCTGTCGAAACTCTGTCGAAATTTTGTGAAGGAATAGAAAAATTGTTGATTTTTAGTCATTTATTTTTGGGCTATGGAAATAAATAAATAAATAATTTTGTTATTTTGTTTTGTTTTCAAAAAAATATATATATAATAATAATTAGATTTTCCAATGGAAATGGAAATTTTATCTTCAAAAATAGTTTGGATATTCAATTTTGCAAAAATTAGAAAAAGAAAAAAATAGTTTGTCTAAAAAATAATTTGCCCGAACTACGCCGGTTTGATTCTCGTCTTTCGGGGCGTGATACGTAGGCAACCCTTGACGGGTCCAACCACACCTCTTTTGTGTAAATAGTCAAAAAATATCAAAAAATCAAATGATGTCGTTTTGTTAAAAATAGCCGAATGTCCCTAAAGGGCGCCGAAAGGCTGTTTATGCAAAAATGACCACTTTTTGAGTCATTCCCCAATATCATCGGGCACAGCCTTAAAATCTTCATTTAAAATGCTGAAAGGCTGTATTTGCAAAATTGAGCTTAGAATTGTGAAAAAATATATATTGTTGTTTAGGATATAATAAGTGATTAAAGTCACCATAATAAATGAGAAGGATGAGCACGATTCGAAATAAACCAATTTTAAGCATGCATAAAATCCCTTTGGAGTTATGTCTGTGGTGGAATGATTTGGGAGAAAAAGGGCAAAAGGAAGTCAATAAATACCTGAAGGGACTTACCGGTTTATTAGATGTTACACCCCGATGTGATATCATCAAGGCATTAATTACTTATTGGAACCCAGCTTTATTTCTCGGACTTTGAGCTTACCCCGACCTTAGAGGAAATGGCATATTATATCGGAAAGGATGAGATTCCTCTGAGGCACAAATACTTGATCGCTCCAAGAATCGTAGCTGTACACAGATTTCTGGACTACTTGAAAATAGTCAGAACTGTTAATAACCCAGACTTGGTAGATGGCTTATGTACTCTAAATTTCGTATATCAACGATACGGCCACGTTGGAGGATTTAACAACCCGGAAAGCAAAATATGTAGCAAGGGAAATCGTCAGAAATGGGAAGAACATCGACGTTTTGCTTTTATGGTGGCTTTTCTGGGGTTGATGGTGTTTCCAAGAAAGGATGGGAATATTGATATAAAGGTATCCGGGGTTGTTAGTACATTAATTACCCAGGATAAGAGTACTCTAACACCGATGATATTAGCTGACATATTTCGTGCTCTTACTGCCTGCAAGGCTGGGGAAACTTTCTTCGCAGGGTGCAGTTTGTTATTACAAATGTGGATGATTGAGCATATGTGTCATCGTACTCAATTCTTGAGTTACGGGTCTCCAGAGAAAACATGCATAGAAGAATTCCACACAAGGATTAAAGGGGTCAAATTGCCAGAAGGGTTCACGGGTTGGACAACATATTTTAGGTCCCTCACTGCTAGCCAAATTGAGTGGACATTCGGATGGTTACCCGTTGATGAAGTTGCATATATGCCGGCAGCCCGACCACATTTTCTTCTGATGGGGCTTAAAAGTATTCAACCTTATACTCCTTATCGGGTGTTGAGACAGCTTGGGAGATGCCAAATAATACCCAAGGATGATGATCTTAGTTTGCAAGTGGTTGAGATTGGCCCTGACGGTCAGTTTCCTGAAGCTATAGTCCGTCAGATTTGGAGCGAATGTCAATATTTAGCTACAAATACGTGTGTACGAGACTGAGCTAAAGGAGAGGTATCACCTGACTATCAGGCTTGGTATAGAAGGGATGTTGCATTCGGCCGGCCGGCCAAAAGACCCCATCTTCAGGAATTTGTTGAGTCATCACAAGAGCAATGGGCTTGGTTGGCCAAAGAAAATGATTATCGGACAAAGATCAGCGTATTAGAAAAACAAGTCCAAGACCTCAAGTTTGAAAATAGCGTGCAAAAAGCAGCTGATGAGGGTGAGAAAAAGCAATTGGCTAAAGAAAATGAAGCATTGTGAGCTCAAATTCGGAAAATGAAGATAGCATCTGAAACTCCTGTTAGAAATACCCGAGATACAAAGTTGATAGACAATTTGCAGCAAAAAGTGAGTGATTATAGTTTTGACCTCGACAAAACAGAAAAAGAACTAGCTGGGGTTCAGAGACAATTGGTTAAAAATGCAGAGGAATGGGACCGCATGATTCAACAACTAAAAGAAGAACATGATACTGAGGTTACTAGATTGAGGAAAAAGGTTATTACTGCAGAGGTCAAAGTGTGTAAACAAGCAAAAGAGTTCAGTGTGGAAAGGGAACATTGCTATGCAGCCTTAGCACAATTAGAGATGGATCTGCAACAACTTCAGGAGAAAAACCAATAGACTCTAGAGGCTCGGGCTGAACAAATTGGGAGGTTACTTCAGGAAAAATGGATGATTAGAGAAAGAATCCTTGACAATGCTCATTATATCACTCGAAAGTGCCAGATATGTGAAGATATGACCCAGACTACATTTTTCGCCTCAGTGATGATATTCATGAAACAAATAATGGGCGACCTAGACCGACTCCAAAAGAGACTTGCATATAGGCCCGCGGCGAGACCAAACGATGTCCCGTGGGCACCAGGAGCTTTTATGTATTCTTAAGTCTATATTGCATTAGGTTAAGCATTCAAGTCTATATTTTTCATTCTGGATTTCAATTCAAACAGTTGTGTAGAGGGTCGTAGTTTGGTTGACATTTAGAGTCCATCTTTGTAATCATTGTTGGTTATTAATAAATTTGAAAATTCTAAAAATTATATTTGTATTCTTTGTTTTTCTTTTCTTCAAACACATGCACGATAGGCAAATTTATAGGATCAATATTAATCATATAAGCACAAATCAAAAGAACATTGAAGAAAAAAGAAGAATAAAAAAAGAAAGAAGAAAAAGAAAAAGGAAGAAAAAGAAAGAAAAGATGATGAAAATGAAAAATAATGATAAAAAGAGAAGGAAAAGTTGTATCAAAAGAATTGGCAAAGAAAAGGCAAAAATGAATGAAAAGCCATAATTGAGAAAGCCGGGATGATGCATATGGCCGAGCAAAATTGTTTAAATGTGTCTATGCTCCCAATGTGCGATTATTTGATCAATAATGACCTAACTACTAACGAGCTTTGTTGTTAAGTCCAGACAGGTGGTTTTTAGCTAGCTGGCATTTTGGCAACTCATCAGTACAATACCCGTTCCAAAGATACGTCGAAAATGATTAGTCAAGAGATTGAAGCCACAATTGTTGACCCGGCTAGGGATGATGAAGCGGGAGGAAATGTAAAAGCTTAAGAAACAAATGGCTGAAATGTACCAGGCCTAGGCGAAAGGACAACCCTTACCTACATATCCCGTCAATACCGTCTATGTTCCTCTACCAGTTCAAACACAAGACCCTCCTACCATAAATTCATCTCCGTCCTACCCTACATATCCAGCCTACTATGCAACCACTTCACAAACACCACCACCTACTCCACCACCAAAACAGGTCCCACCACCACCTCCAGTTGCTCCTGTGTATGTGGCTCCTCCACCGGCCACATTACACAAGTCTACAAGTGAACCTCTGTTCCATACCCAAGAAAACCACTACTATCCACCAGAACCAACTTTCAGACATCATGAGCCTTATCCTTACACTCCTCTCATTGACATATCCGAGGAAGAGAAAGCTCCAAAGAACCCCGAACAAGAAGAAATGATTCCTAAAGTGAAAAGTCTTGAACAGTCTTTTCGGAATATGTAGGGCCTCGGGGGAAAAGTGAGTGTGGCCTATAAAGATTTATGCCTATTTCCAGAAGTACAGTTGACGGCAAGTTTTAATTTCTGAAGTTTGATCTCTATGACGGTCATGGTGACCCTGTGGCGCATTTGAGAGGATTTTGTAGCAAAATACGGGGCGCCGTGGAAAAGATGAGTTGCTAATGGCCTATTTCAGTCAGAGCCTTAGTGGGTCATCTTTAGAGTGGTACACAAGGCAAGATCACAATCGTTGGTTTACTTGGGATGATTTAGCTCAGGCCTTTTAATCACTTTCAATATAATTTGGAGATTGTTCCCGACAGACTCTCCCTGACGAAGATTGAGAAGAAGCCAGGGGAGAGTTTCAGAGAATATGGATTCAGATGGAGAGAGCAGGCCGCTCGAGTTGATCCACCCATGAAAGAGGGTGAAATGGTGGACTATTTCTTGCAAGCTCTAGAGCCCACATATTATGGAAATTTGGTGTCAGATGTAGGAAAGACATTCAATAAAGTTGTCAAAATAGGGAGTATGGTAGAAGAGGGCTTAAAGACTAATAATATCATGAGCTACTCAGTGATAAAGGCTACAACTCAGGCCATCCAAGCGGGTACTGGAGGAGTCCTGGGGAAGAAGAAGAAAGAAGAAGTAGCTGTTGTAGAAGGCAGGACATGGTCCAAGGGTCTTTCTCCTTACTATCATCAACCACGCCCACATCACCAACCTTACCCACCAGCACCATACGGCTCACCACAACATTATTATCTTCCCCCTGTTCTGCACTTTTCATTCCATCATGCCCAAACTTTCCCACAACTACAAGCACTTTGGCGTGCACCCACTCCTCACAACACCTATCATACCCAGAATACATACCCACCTCCTAAAACATACAGAAACCCTGGAGGAACAGGTTTCCGCCCAAACCCTGCTGTTAGAAATGATAGGCTGTAGAAGAAAAATACTTTTACTCCGTTAGGATAATCCTACACCATTCTATTCCACAAGCTGAGGCAGCTTGGAGTTCTAAACCCTATTAAACCAAAAATCCCAAATCCACCACCAAGGAACCTAGACCATTCTGTCAGCTGCGAATATTGCTTAGGAGCTCCGGGGAACGACACGGAGAAATGTTGGCACTTGAAGAATGTGATTAAAGAGCTCATTGATTCGAGGAGAATTGAAGTTCAGGGCCCCGAAACTCCTAATATTACACAGAATCCCCTACCGGCTCATCATGAGGCTCACATGATTGAGTTAGTACAGAGGGGAGAGTACAAAAAGCCATCTCAGATGGTCATGATGATTAAAGCAAGTGAAAGCAAAATAGATGAGAAATTAATTGGAAGGAAAGCGGTGGTTGCAGCGGAACAAGTGGTGGATGAGCCAGTGACGATGACAAAACCGGAGCCAGTGAAAGTGATAGTACCATGGGAAATTGTTAAGCCCGTGTTAGTTGTGAAAGGGGCCCAAGCAGAACCGCTCATCATCAAACCAGTAACTCAACTGCCTGTTGTGGATGCAAAAGTTGTCCCATGGAACTACAACAAAGTGACTGTCATGTATCTGGGAAAAGAGGTCAGAGATGAAATTTGTGAAACTCATGGTTTGACAAGATCGGGGAGGTGCTTTGCCCCCAAAGAATTAAGAAAAGCTAAACTTACCAAGGATAATCCGGCCCCTGTGAAAAAGGTTGTCACTGAGGAAGAAGCCGAGGAATTTTTTAGGAAAATGAAGGTGCAGGATTACTCGATAGTAGAACAATTAAGGAAGACTTCGGCACAAATCTCTCTATTGTCTATGTTAATTCACTTAGATGAACATCGTCGTGCACTAATGAAGATCTTGAATGAAGCACATGTGCCCGAGAAAATTACATTGAATCATCTTGAAAAGATCGCAAACAAAATCTTTGAGGTGAACAGGGTAACATTCTCAGATGACAAATTACTGGTAGAAGGAACTGAACACAACAGAGCCCTGTATCTTACTGTGAAATGTGAAGATTCGGTAGTGACCCGTGTGTTGATTGATAATGGGTCAAGTGCCAATATATGCCCTTTGTCTACTTTGGAGAAGCTTAAGTTTGATAATGAAAGAATTCACAAAAACAACATTTGTGTACGTGGATTCGACGGGGGAGGGAAGAATACTGTTGGAGACATTGTGCTAGAACCTACCATTGGGCTGGTGGAGTTCACAATGGAATTCCAAGTATTAGATGTTGCTGTATCATATAATCTTTTGCTGAGTCGACCATGGATCCATGCTGCGAAGGTTGTGCCATCTTCACTGCATCAGATGGTAAAGTTTGAATGGGACCGTCAAGAGATCGTGGTCCACGGTGAAGATAATTCTTGCAATACTATCACTCCCTTTGAATAAGTCGAGGGCGATAAGGGCCCATGGGTGTACCAAGTGATGGATACAGTATAGGTCGCAAAAGTTCCGGAGGGTGAGCATGTTCCTATGCCAAAGGTGGCAACTGCATCTGTGATGGTGGCCGCAGAAATGTTGAAAAATAGATTTCTGCCTAGAAAGGGATTGGGAGTTTCATTACAGGGTATTACACAACCAGTGTCTCTTCCTGGTAACATTGATACTTTTGGGTTGGGATTTAAACCTACCGATGTTGATATAAGGAGAGCCCGAAATTTAAAGAAGAAAGTGTGGACCCTCCCTAAACCTATCCCTCGCCTTTCCCGTTCTTTCGTCCGGTCTGGTACTAAAAAACACCCGGCAACAGTGATGCCCAGCTTGGCAGAGATAAAGCCTGAAAGGGATTTGATTGAAAGATTTGAAAAGTTATTCGAAGAAATGGATGTGGTAGAAGCAGACGAGGGTCCAAGCAGAACTGATGTCCAGTTCGTGGGATCTCGGGCCAATCTGAATAACTGGGAAGTTACTCCTCTTCCAATTCGGAGGGAGTTATGGTAGTTAGTTTTTGATTTGCTTTTTGAGTATTAAATCTATTTTATTTTAAGGTTGTAATTCAGATTTCTATGTTCCGTCCAATTGGATGAGTCAAACCTTGTTATCTTACGAATTTCAATGAAATGCAATTTCTTTCTCTCTCCATTCCTGATAGCCTTTATTTTGTCTTTCTTTTCTTTTTCTTGTACAGTCCATTTTATGCTGATTTCAATGATGTGTCATGCATGAGGAATTCCCGGCCTAGTCTTGATAATCAATGTGAAATAGTAATACAATAAATTGAATGTGATGATGAGGTGGAACATGATGACAAGGAGGCTTTGGAAGAAATTAGTAAAGAGTTGAGTCAATATGAGGAAAAGCCCAAACCTAATTTGAATGATACAGAGGCAATCAATCTGGGGACCAGGAAAATGTCCGGGAAACAAAGATAAGTGTCCATTTGGAAGCTTCATTCAGGGATGAGTTGATCAAGTTGTTGTTTGAATATAAAGATATCTTTGCATGGCCATACGATGATATGCCGAGTCTGAGTACTGATTTGATGGTCCACAAATTTCCTACTTATTCGGAATGCCCGCCTGTCAAACAGAAGCTGAGAAAATTCAAGACAGACATTAGTGTGAAAATAAAAGAAGAAGTCAACAAGAAGTTTGAGGCGAAAGTTATAAGGGTTACCAAATATCCCATATGGTTAGCTAATGCCGTGCATGTGCCAAAGAAAGATGGAAATACTAGAGTGTGTTGATTATCGAGATCTTAAGAAGTCGAGTCCAAAAGACAACTTTCCATTTCCAAACATCCACATACTGATTGACAATTGTGCCAGACATGACATCGGCTCTTTTGTGGATTGTTATGCGGGTTACCACCAGATTCTGATGGATGAGGAAGATGCTAAAAAGACGGCATTCATCACACCTTGGGGGACATACTGTTACAGGGTGATGCCGTTTGGACTGAAAAATGCAGGGGCAACATATATGAGGGCAATGACAACCATGTTCCATGATATGATACATCGGAGGATTGCAGTTTATATGGATGATGTAATTATCAAGTCCAGGAAGCAGTGTGATTATGTTAAAGACCTGTGGAAGTTTTTCCAGAGGCTTCGCAGGTACAATCTCAAACTCAATCCAGCAAAGTGTGCTTTTGGAGTGCCGTCAGGAAAGTTGTTGGGGTTTGTGGTGAGTCGACGTGGTATTGAATTGGACCCGTCTAAAATCAAAACCATTCAAGAATTGCATCCACCAAAAAGTAAGAAAGAAGTGACGAGTTTGCTCAGAAGGTTGAATTATATCAGCAGGTTCATTGCTCAGCTTACGTCAACTTGCGAGCCTATCTTTAAATTGCTGAAGAAAGATGTTGCAGTCAAATGGATAGATGAGTGCCAGGCTGCATTTGATAAAATCAAGGAGTACTTGGCCAATCCACCTGTGTTGGTTTCGCCCAAACCAGGAAGACCTCTGATCCTTTATTTGATGGTATTGGATAATTCTTTCGGCTGTGTACTGGGGCAGCATGATGAAACAGGGAAGAAAGAGCATGCAATCTATTACCTCAGCAAGAAATTCACATCTTACGAGGTAAAATACACTCAATTGGAGAGGACATGTTGTGCTTTGACCTGAGTGGCACAAAAGTTGAAACATTATTTGTCAGCTTATACCACTTATCTCATTTCCCGATTGGATCCATTGAAGTACATCTTTCAGAAGCCTATGCCCACAGGGAGGCTTGCTAAATGGAAAATACTGCTCACAGAATTTGATATCGTTTATGTAACCCGCACTGTGATGAAAGCACAAGCAGTTGCTGATCACCTAGCGGAGAATCCAGTTGATGATGAATACGAACCATTGAAAACATATTTTCCTAATGAGGAGACAATGCACATTGACGAGTTAGAACAAGATGAAGAGCCTTGTTGGAAGCTATTCTTTGATGGGGCTGCTAACAACAAAGGTGTCGGAATAGGAGCAGTACTTATTTCAGAGATAGGACAACATTATCCTGTCACAGCTCAGCTCCGTTTATTTTGCAACAACAATATGGCTGAATATGAGGCATGTATTTTGGGTCTAAGGATGGATATAGATATGGGTGTCCAAGAGATCTTGGTCATGGGCGACTCGGATCTTTTGGTACATCAAATTCAAGGAGAATGGGAAACACGGGATTTAAAGCTCATACCATACCGGCAATGTCTACATGAACTATGTCAGTGGTTTCAATCCATAGAATTTAAGCACATTTCGAGGGTTCATAATGAAGTTGTTGATGTTTTGGCCACTCTGGCATCAATGTTACATCATCCGGACAAGGCTTATGTGGACCCATTGCAGATTCAGGTCCGAGATCAACGTGTTTATTGCAATACAATAGAATAGGAGCTTGATGGTGAGCCATGGTTCCATGATATTAAAGAATACCTCCGAATGGGAGTATATCCGGCACAAGCCACGGGGGATCAAAAGAGAGCTATCAGACGATTGGCAAGTAGATTTTTCTTTAGCGGAGGGGTTTTATATAAAAGAACCCTGGATCTGGGTTTGTTAAGGTGTATGGATGTAAAACAGGCTACAACATTATGGTCGAGGTACATGCAGGAGTCTGTGGGCCACACATGAGTGGATATGTGCTAGCAAAGAAAATTCTCCAAGCAGGATATTACTGGCTTACTATGGGACGGGATTGCATCAGCTTTGTACGCAAGTGCCATCAATGCCAGGTGCATGGAGATCTGATCCACTCTCCACCATCTGAGTTGCATACAATGTCGGCACCGTGGCCCTTCGTTGCTTGGGGTATGGATGTCATTGGGATGATTGAGATAGCAATATCTAATGGGCACAGGTTTATTCTGGTTGCCATTGATTATTTTACTAAATGGGTTGAGGCAAAAATGTTCAAGTCAGTGACCAAGAAAGCAGTGGTTGATTTTGTACATGCAAACATCATTTGCCGATT
>MU768600.1:202097-222325 GCA_026770625.1 Nicotiana glauca
TAAAATGAGAGAGTCTTATTGGTGAAAACCCTCACGGGCACCGTAAGGCGAAAGTGAGTTTTTCAGAATGGGCAAATGAAAGAAGTTTGTGTTGAAAAGTGGCAAAACGAGCGAGGTTGGGTTTTGGTGAAGATCGGGTTGTGAAATATGAAACAGCAAATGGGGCAGTTGACAGTTGTTTGGTTGGACAGACTAGGTCGGTTAATCCAAAATGCATTGCATGATCAATGGAATCAGCCTTCCCACTCAGATAAGTTCTATCCTCTTTATCTTTTCAGAGTTCTTCTATCCTCAAAACTTCGAGGTCATTGCATTTCATTTTTCTTGAAATCTGTCTATAAGACATTTTCCATCAAAGCTTACCAGCTTCCCAGTTATATGGCACAATGAGATCAGGACTTATTAAAGGACAGTTAAAACACGAAGGACCAATGGTAATCAGATGATTGGAAAAGAAACAAAATTCACAAGAAAATGGAAAAGAAACACCAAGTCAGTAATATGAGGAAAACATTTGGGTCATCAGGATCAGAAAATTTGAAAGATAGTCGGAAAATCACGGCAAGATAAAACAAGTTCATGAAGTAAGTCAGAGCAAGTTCAAGAGCGGGAGCATGGCTAACAAGAATGTCAGTAGCTAACCACCATTTTATACTAACAAATTTTTCTTTGACTAGAACAGGGATAAAAGATTCAAATTCCTACTAATCACTTTAAAGTGATTGTGACCAATGTGGATAACAAGGGAACATGGAAAGTCGCAGAAATCAGGCAACCACCTGGAGAACAAGGGAGGACAGTTCAAGTTTTAAGGAAAAGCAACAATATTCAAAGGAATCCATTTCAAGCTTCAGCAGTCAGGCGCCCACCTGGAAAACAAGGGAAGTATAAATCTTAGCCTTCAATTGGTATATTTGATAATATGTTGTACCCAGTTACCAAACTGGGGCAGAAAAATTTTCTTCGTTTTGTATGATTGTTGTAAGCAGGCGCCCACCTGAAGAACAAGGGAATACATTTTAAATTTAGTAACCAGGCGCCCACCTGAAGAACAAGGGAATACATATCAAAGTCAGTAAGTAGGCGCCCACCTAAAGAACAAGGGAATACATTTCAAATTCGGCAAGCAGGCGCCCACCCGAAGAACAGGGGAATACATTTCAAATTCAGCAAGCAGGCGCCCACCTAAAGAACAAGGGAATATCTGTTCAAATGCAGTAAGCAGGCACCCACCTGGAAAACAAGGGAAGTACCATCTGAAATTTAGCTTTGAGTTTTAATATCTGATGACATGATATACCCAGTCACCATACTGGGGCAGAAAAATTTTCTTTGTTTGTTAATTTTAGTAATCAAGCGCCCACCTGGAAAACAAGGGAATAATTTCTCAAGTAATCGCAAGTAGGAGCCCACCTGAAGAACAAGGGAATACGTTTTCAAGCAATTACAAGCAGGAGTCCATCTGAAGAATGGACACAGTCAAAGTTATATGGAAAGAATGCAAGATGCAAGATCAAGGCAATTCAAGAAAACAAGATACCAGACATTAGATAGGATTTTGTAAATCATAGGGCATAGCTTAGACTAGCTTCTTTTATCTTTACACGGTGTAATAAGGGGGTCAGCAAGCAGTAACAACAGCAACAGCAATGAGCTCACAGCTCTTGGTAGTCTCAGCTACCAGACACTCCTGAACTACACTGACCTGATTCCTGTTTAGCCCAGGATATGTAGGCAATCTCTGAAGTTGGGTACGGTCGAAACTTTTCAAAATGCTTCACAACGGAATACTCAAACGGGTAAAAAATCGCTCGGATTTGCTCACTTTTCTTTGCACGAAAACTTTTTGTGTTTTCGAGCAAAGAGGGGTAGCTGTGAGCACGTGATTTTTACCCTATATATGAATTTATTCCCATAAAATTTAAACGAAACAGTTTTTTCTTATTTTTACAATTTTATATGAATTTTGTAATTGTGTGCATGGTATTTGTGCATGATAAATCAAATAAAAAATGAATTTGCATTTAGGAAATTAATTTTACATTTAAATAGGTATTAATTCATTCTAAAGAAAAAATCAAAAATAGTCTTTTTGTGAATTACCATTAGTTAGTAAATAATAAAGAAAATACGAAAAAATATATACAAAAGAAAGAAAAATACAAAACAAATATAAAAGAAAATAATATAAAAAATACAAAGTAAAAAATAATTCTAAAAAAATATAAAAGGAAGCAAATACAAAAGAAATTAAGGAATTGTTATGTGGGTCAAATTAATAACCCAAATTAAACCCACCAGTCACCCAAGCCCAACACAAAACCGGTCCACAGTCCAACCCAATACATCATCAACATGGTCCACACCCTTTTAATCAAACGGTGTCGTATCATGGATACAAAATCTGGACCGTTCATCCAATTGATCCAACGGACACGTGATGAAGGCCATTTAACAAAGAAACGACATCGTGTTATAACATTGATCTGAACCGTTTGTTCAATCAATCCAGTGGCCAGGATTAAGTCGTCATTTAACCAAACGATGTCGTCTCAAGGACAAAGGATCTCAACCGTTGATTTTCCCAATCCAACGGTTCAAAATCAAAAGGGGTCTTTTAATATGATATAATGTTGTACACCTTAATCATTTCATCTTCCTCTTCTTCTAAAAAACCCTAGCCTCCCCTTCGTCCTCTCCCATAGCCCGCCGGAACCCTACCGGCGGGAAACACCATCTCAGCCAATCTCTCCCAAAATTACACCCCTGAACCGCCTTGACCTCCCCTTCTCACCCCTTTACCTCTTTTCCCTCCAATACCTCTCTATCCCGTCGAATATTCAAATGAACATCGCCGGAACCCTAGTTCCGGCGAACAGTCCTTCACCCAAAGCAAGCCAAAATCATACCAGAAACACTCCTTAACACTCTTAACCCAAATCTGAAACCCTTGAGTCCCAAACACCTCTGGAAAACAAAAAAAAAAGATAAAGAGAAGTCTACTGGCATTTAAAAATTCCAAAAAAAGACCATACAAGATCCCTGGGGTACCGGAGTTGTCTTTAACAAGAAAAGAAAGGAAAGAAAAGTAAAAAAAAATGAAAAGCTAAGTACTTCTATTCTTTGGATTTTCTTTTGTTTCTCTCTCTGCATGTGTATTTTTCTTTTGGTTCTTGATTTTTTTTAGGGTTTCTGATTGATACTTTTGTTCGTTTAAAAAACAATATTGTTCTGAAACTATACCATAGAGATTAATAAGAGTTTTGAAAAGATTTTCAATATTATTTTGTATTGATTTCTGTGACGTGTTAGAAATTAGGGTTTATTGGAATTCATGATTAGATTTTATGATTCTGATTAGTTTTTAAGTTGATTTTGATAAAATAATTTTGTTCTGTTAAAATTGATATTGTTAGTCGAATTGATTAGTTTAAATAAATGGTGTGATTGGTTATAGCTGACTGCTAATTAGTTTACTTGGTAAATAACTCTGAAAATTAGTATTAGGGTCAAAGGTGAAAAGCAGTGGGGTCGTGGGGTAAATAGGGTTTGGTATCAGGGGTGGTTTGGAAATACTAAATTGGTTTAAGTGTAATAATCCTAAGGGAGTGAGGGCAAACTTGGGAACATAAAATGGCTTAATTGTAATAAACCTAGGGGACTAAGGGTAATTTGGGCATAAGAAAAGGTTAAAAGGGTAGATTTTCTAGAGAAGTAGGGGTAAGATGGGAAATGTACCGAGGTAGAATGTTCTAGATAGGGAAATAAGGGTAATTCTCCATAAATACAGGGTAGTAATCGACTAATTAAAAAACAATAAGGGTGAAATTGAAATAAAAGGAGGACTATTCTGAAATTGGCAAAGTATTGGTTTCCCTCCATTTTAAAATCTATAAATAGACCCCTTGGGTCTCATTTCAGCAGGCTTTTGAACCCTACAAGTTTAGAAAAACCCTAGAAACTTCTGAAACCTAAGAAATATCAATTCTCCATTTCAAATACACTCAAAGCCCTAAAATTCTACTGATCTCTGATCGATTAGTGTTTGTTGTGTTGATTTTTCTATTTTGTTGATCGATCCATGCTTGTTGTGGTCTTCTACTGGTTTTTTGGATTAAATCAATTCGCTGCGGTCTGCTACTGGTTTTTCTGGATTAAATCAATTCGATGTGGTTGTTTCATTGTTTTCTGATTGATCTCTGGTTATTGCGAATTAATCTGGTGTTGATTGAGCTGTCGCCAATTGCTGTTGATGTTTTGTTGTTGATCCTTTTGCTGTTGTGACCTAGAATCTCATTGAGTTTCGTCTTATTTCCAGGTACATCTCATTCGTTTGAAGCTGTAATTACGAATTGAAGAAATGAAGCTTTTCAATTAATTTTAGTTTACTGTTATCTTTTCATGTAGAATTAGCTAGATACATTTGTATTCATTAGGAATGATTTGAATATGTAACAGAACTATATGGACTTGGACTGTTAAACTTCATAGTATGCTAGTTTAATTCCTGTAGAATAAATCACATTTAAAGTATATTAGTAATAGGACAGTTGTGTTAGGTTAGAGAAAATAGTGAATTGATAGTAATGTGAGAGTCAAATATAGCTAAAGTTTCTAGATCTTAAGCAATTACAAATCATCTGATTGTAAAGAAGTTTTAAGAGTTGTTTACCAGCTTTAATTCGTATTAGGTAGTTTTGATTTTAAAATCATACACTTGTTGGATAAAAAATTTCTTTTTCAGACGTGATATGCTTTGATTAACTCAACTGTAAAATAGTATCAAGTTCTATTAATGGATAAAAAATAAGAACATCAATACGAATAGAATCCGCGATTCAACCTGAGTATAGTTCATGTAATTTAACCTTCATGTTTTCATTTGAATAAAAATAGCAATTCAATAAGAATATTTCAATTATTTACTGCTTTGAATATTTGTAGGATTTTTATAAAAAATGAAGAATAGTTGTCCTGTTGGTCATTGGGCCTGGTCCATCCAATACTACATTAGATTGGCTTGGGCCGTTAGGCCTGGTATTTACACGCATGGCCTAAATTTGAGCCTCAGTTGGTTTTAAATTGAACCAGAATATTGCTGCATGGGCTGCAGTCAAGCCCAATATGATTTAAGGTTTGAGTTCCTAGGAGTTCATGGCCTAAATATGAAACTATTAGGCAATATTAAACAATTAAGACTTTTTCCTTTATTATTAGAGACGAAACAAGTAGAAAATATAGTATGCTTTAGGAATGACCTTAAATAAAATTGAGATGAGCCTCGCTATATCAAAAATATACAATTGCGGCGTCCTCAAATAAATTGCTATATAAAATTTTACACTTGGAAGGACCGTTTAGCAAATTTCATGGTCTTTCCCGAAGTTAACATAGATGTAGATTCTTTAAGCGCGATTAATAATAATATACTTTCTCAAGTACGGGTGCACATTTATGTGACCTAAATCTAAATCTCAACGAAGTCAAAATGTGTTAAAGGCCACATGCGTACTAGTACGGTGTGGTCCGAAATATATTTTCATGACGTTGCAATTCTTGTTAAAACTAAATAATAAAGTGGAATATTAATAAATGCACGTAAAAATGGAATATATATAGAAATCAGATAAAAACTAATACAATAGTTGAGCGACCGTGCTAAAACCACAGAATTCGGGAGTGCCTAACACCTTCTCCAGGGTTAATAGAATTCCTTATCCGAATTTTTGGTTCGCGGACTGTTAACAGAATCAAACTTTCCTCGGTTCGGGATTCAACCGGTGACGTGGGACACCATTAATTTCCCAAGTGGCGACTCTGAATCTAAATAAATCTCGTTCCGACTGTCCTTAAATTGGAAAAACTCCTTTGTTTTATTATATACCTTCCAGGGGTGTAGTAAATTGGGTAAAAAGGAGGTGTGACAGTACTTTTGGATAAAACAATTTTGAAAAAAAAGTGTTTTTCAAAATAAACAGTTTTTGACAGCTTGGCCAAACGGGCTCATATATGGATTGCACGAGGGGTTTTTGCATCTATACCCGATTTTGGGATCACAATTGAACCTAACCCCACTTTGCAAAAAAGTTTGCAAGCGCACCCTCTTTACGAGCATCTTCAGATTTATTGGGTCTAAAGTTAAAAAGAATGGCTAAAGTGAAAAAATTGCACGAATACACTTAACGCCAAATAGGTCTGAAGTGCAACCAATAGTTTCACGCACTTAAGGCTAATAAGTCTGAAGTGAAAAATTGCACTTAAGGCCAATAAGTCTGAAGTAAAAAATTGCACTTCAGATGCACTTAAGGCCAAAAAGTCTAAAGTGCAACAAACGTTTTCATTCATTTAAGGCCAATAAGTCTGAAGTGAAAATTTGTACTTCAGATGCACTTAAGGCCAAATAGGTCTGAAGTGTAACCAATGGTTTCGTGCACTTAAGGCCAATAAGTGTGAAGTGAAAACTTGCACTTCAGATGCACTTAAGGCCAAAATGACTTAAGTGCAACAAACGTTTTCATTCACTAAAGGCCAATAAGATTGAAGTGAAAATTGCCCAGAAAATAGAAATTTGTTCTTCGAATCATAACAATTCAATATACGATTTAATACATAAATCTACTCTAAATGAGCTCAAATTTGAAATATAGCATCAAAATATCATGAGGAACAAACCTCAATCGCCAATTTGTCAAAATAATAATAAATCTAATGAAGCCATTTTGCAATTAAGAAAAATAAGAAGAAGAAACCCAAAGCAATAGTAAAAAATAAAGCGTCATAACAACTCATCATTATAAAATATCATAAACTACATTAAAATATACTTACATACACCATATAAATTATTGAAGAAGAAGAAGAATAAAACGAAGGAGGAGAAAGAGTAGGAGAAAGAGAACTGAAATTGTTTAAAAAGTGGACACAAGTTAAAACTCTTTTAAAAAGTCGATATAGGTTAAATGGGGGTGACCAAATAGGATACCCTGTGTAATTTTTACATTGCACGATTATAGGAAAAGCTCATAATGACCCTGTGTTATAAATGATCTAATGGTCTACAAGGGTATGTTTCAAGTCATTGGGTTGTTATTAGAATAATTACCCAACTCATTGTCATGATCCGTATTTTCTACCGTTAGGATCGTGATGGTGCCTACTCTTGAAAGTTAGGAAAGCCAACAAATATAGTTCTAACACATTTATTATTAACCCAAACAGTAAAGATAATGATAACTACAGCTAAACAGATATAAAGTGCGGAAATTTTATAACATATCCAAAACTCTAAAATAAGTGTACCCCAATGATCTGGTGTCATAATTTCACGAACATCTAAGAATTCCTACAAATACTGATTTAAAATAAATACATTTGTTTTCGAAATGAAAAGAGACAGGAAATTTAAGACAGAAAGAAGGGGACTCAAGGGTCTACGAACGCCGGTGGGTTTCCTGTAGACTAAAGGCAGCAACCTCAACTTTATTTACAAGGTCTGGCACCAAAATTTGCACAGAAAGTGCAGAGTGCAGTATCAGTACAACCAACCCCATGTACTAGTAAATGTCGACCCTAACCTCGGCGAAGTAGTGACAAGGCTAGTACACGACAAACAAAATAAATATGTGCAGTTAATTAACAATATATTAACAAAATAACAATAATAGAAGCTAAACAGAAATTAATGGAAAGGGGCAACATGCTATGGGGGCACCAGAATAAGGAATCACAGTAATAACGGGAATTAAATAATTAATGCACTTGAACCGATAACAGCAAATAATCACAGCAAACAAAAAAAGCACGACATCACCTTCGTTCTTTTACTCTCAATCCTCACCATGCAATCAATAATAGAAATATGTACGACATCACCCTTCGTGCTTTATCTCTTTTCCTCACCATATGAATAATAGAAATGTGTACGGCATCACCCTTCGTGCTTTACCTTTCTTCCTTACCATATGCATCAATATGAATGTAAATGTGCACGGAATCACCCTTCGTGTTTTTATCACTCTTTCTCACCATATGCATAAGTATGAATGTGTATGGCATCACCCTTTGTGCTTTATCACTCTTCCTCACCATAACAACAACAGAAACAACAACAATCGGGCAAGGGCATTACAATCAAACAACTTTGCTTCATCATTTAATTTTACTATAGAAATCTCAACTTGAGTCGATACTCACCCAATATCCAAATCAGGAACAATATAGTAAAACTTGGTAACATGATCAATAACTAGCTTAAGCAGAAAATATACGTATAAAGAAACACAACAGTCACAAGTATAGAACTCACTCGCATGCTACGACCCGACAACGACGTATAGATACTCGTCACCACACCTATACCTCGTAGTAAACAACTAACAAGTAGAAAATATGGAAAACAACACTTAATCCCTCAAGCTAAGGTTATCCACAATATTTACCTAGATTCCACGGCCACAACCAAACCTCAATTAATGCTTTACCTCACGATTCCACTTGTATCTAGTCATAATTAACTTAATAACATCAATAAATGATAGAGAAATCAATTCCAATGCTTAATGTTAGGTTTCCCATATTTTTTCCAAAAAGTAAAACCCGACCCCTGGCCTGCTTGATCAAAACTCGAAATTCGGACCAAAACCCAATTATCCATTCATCCCCGAGCCCGGATATACTATTGGTTTTGGAATCCGACCTCAATTTGAGGTCTAAATCCCCAAATTTTAAAATTCCTAAATTCTACCCAAAAACACCTAATTCTCCCATGAAAATTCCTAGATTTTGTGAAGAAATCTTGTAAAAAGATGAAATGGATTGAAGTAAATGAGGTTGAAGTTGTTTACCTAACTTTTCTTTAGAAAAACACCTACCGGAGCTTAGGGTTTGAAAATATGAGAAGTGAAGTGAAAATCCCGTCAAAACTTATTTTTGAACAGTTGCAAGTATCGCATTTGCGATCACAGGTTCGTAAATGCGACCAATGCTTCGCAAATGCGAAGATTGGCCTGACCTGCAGCCTTCGCAAATGCGAACAAGTGTTCGCAATTGCAAGCCACTGTTCTAGTCGCATTTGCTGTGATGAACTTCGCAAATGCGAAGGTCCCCTACCCAGCCCAATCATCACAAATGCGATGATTCTTCGCAATTACGGTGTTCACATTTCCAAGCAGCCTTCGCAACTGCGAAGCCTCCAGATCTATAACACACCAGCAAAAATCCTTAAGGCTCAAAACTCTCCGCGGCCTATCCAAAACTCACCTGAGCCCTCGGAGCTCCAAACTAAACATGCACACAATTCTAAAAATATCATACGGACTTGTTCGTGAGATCAAATCGCTAAAATAATATCTTAAACTACGGATTTAACACCAAAACTCATGAAATTTTCAAGATAGTTCAAACTTCCTATTTTCTCAACCAACGGACCCAATCACGTCAAATTACTTTCGTTTCTCACCAAATTTTACATATAAGATTTAAATATTATAACGGACCTGTACGGGGCTCTGAAACAAAAATATTGGCCTGATACCATAAAGTTCCAATACTATTCAATTTCCATAAACTATTATATTTTTCAGTTAATAATTTTTTTCAAAAATTTATTTCTCGAGTTAGGGACCTCGGAATTTGATTTCGGACGTACGCCTAAGTCCCATATTTTACTACGGACACTACGAGACTATCAAATTATGGGTCCGGATTCGTTTGCTAAAAATATTGACTGAAGTCAACTTTAATCAAATTTAAAGGTAAAATTCAATATTTTTCTTAAATTTCACATAAATGCTTTCCGGAAACGCGCTGGGATTGAGCACATAAATCGAGAAATGAAATGAGGTTTTTAAAGCCTCGAAATATGGAATCGGATACTACCCTATCTCTAACCTGAAATTACTGTTCATCATTTCCTCCCGCAAAATTCATTTTTAGCCTTACTTCAGCATCATATTCAAACCGTAATTTCTATTAAAATTATTTAATCATTATAAACAAAATTTTAGTTGTGAGATTCGCTCTTTTGGGTCAAACCTTAACTTTGAAAAAAAATTGTGTTCTGGTGATCTCTTAAAAATCTGAGAATTTTATCAATTGTGAATGTTACAACATGCATTAAATAGTTAAAATCACCGTAAATAACTCACCTTATGAAACATCACGAAAATGCCGTCAAATTCTAGAAATTGCAATACCAAAGACTATATCACATACTAGAATTAGAGCAAAATAATAAAAATTACACATCAAATAATTGCAACCAAACATTAGAAATCTACCAAAAATAAGAGAAACTGCAAAAGTTACAATGTGAGTTCCCATTAATTATTATTATTTTATACAGGGAAAAAGGTCAAATTTGTCTCTACACTATCGAAAATTAGTCACGTTTATATTTGTTTCTACTTTCTGTCCACATATGTATCTGCCGTTAAGAAAGTAGGCAAAAATATCTCCTACCCTAACGGATGTCCACTGTAGCAAGATGTGACGACCCGGCCCATTGTCACGTGAGTTACCGCCCCGCTTCCTCCATATTATGTTGCTCTATGTTTCAATGTCAGTATTGAGTTGATCGGATAGAATTGAATTGGTTTTAGCTGGAAATGAGGCACTTAGCCCCCTTCGAAGGAAGCTTGTTTTGGAAAAGTCAACCGGAAGTTGACTGTATAGTTAGAGGGCTCATATGTGAATTTCGGTGATTTGGTTAGCTTCGGGGGATGATTTGTGACTTAGGAGTGCGATCAGAATTGAATTTGGATGTCCGGTGTAAAATTAGGCTTGAATTGGCGAAGTTTGAATTTTGGGCGGATTCTGGTTGATAGGTGATATTTTTATCTCAGGGTCGGAATGGAATTCAGAGAGTTGCAGTAGCTTCGTTAGGTGATTCTGGATATGTCTATAAATTTTCAGTTCATTCGAACATCGTTTGGTCGGGTTTTTGATCGAAAGTGTATTTCGGAAGTTCTTGAAGAACTTAGGCTTTGATTTGGTAAAATTTGATTATTTTGATGTTAACGATAGTGTTTTGATGATTGGAACAAGTTTGAATAATGTTATAGGATGTATTGGTATTTTTGGTTGAGGTCCCGGGGGCCTCGGGGTGATTTCGGATGGCTAACGGAATGAAATTTAGGATTTTAGGACTGTTGAAGGGTTCTGGCATCTGGCATTTTTGCTTCTGCGGAAATGGACCGCAAAAGCGGTTTCGCAGAAGCGAAAGGGAAGTCGCAGAAGCGAAACATAGGGATTGGGCAGCTTCCGCAGAAGCGGACAATTGGACCGCATAAGCGGTCTCGCTCTTGCAAAAAATGAACCGCATAAGCGGTCCTGGGCAAAATGAAGGAACCCGCAGAAGCGGAAGTCGCATAAGCGACATTTGTATCGCAAAAGCGCAAACTGGCCTGGGCAAAAAGGTTAAGTTCTGGACATTTCCCATTTTTGACGATTTGAAGCTCGGTTAAGGCGATTTTTGGTCCAATTTTCATAGAGAACAACGGGGTAAGTGTTCTTAACTAAATTTTGGTTGTATAACTTGAATCTATTACGAGTTTTAGCGTTTAATCAGAGAATTTTGTTGGAAAAAGGTAGAAAATCCTCGTGGATAGAATCAAGGATTTGATGGTCGAAATGATAAGGGAATTGAATGATTTTTATATGGTTAGACTCGTGGCAAGATAAGGAAGCCGGCGATGTTAATTTTATAATTTTTTGAGATGTGGGCTCGGCGCTCGGGTTTTGCAAATTTCTTGAATTTCGATAATTTTTTATTGTTTTCGATTGGGTAATGTCCCATTTGCATATTGTAATGTATTCGCTCTGGTTTTGGTTAGATTCGACGTGCGTGGAGGCCAATTTGAGGGGCAAAGGCGTCGCGAGCGAGGAATTCCACCGGTTTGAGGTGAGTAATACTTCTAAATGATATCCTGAGGGTTTGAAACCCCGGATTTGCACATCATAGTGTTGTATTGAGGTGACTTGCACGCCGGATATGGGCGTGGGGTAGAGCACCATTGGGGGACTGTGACTTGGTCTGTCCCGGTTGTTGATTTTTACCGCGTATTTGACTGAAATTATTTGTTATCATCATAATTTGGGCTAAATGTCGTGTTTGGGGCCTTGTGCCGACCTGTAGAATCCTTAGGGGACCTTTATGTGTTTTTCCTCACTTGTGTGCATAACATAAATTCTCAGTCATATTTCCAAATATTAAAAACAATATAATAACTGTGTTTTATACATGAACCTTAAATGAAAAGGATATGAGGGATGAGATCCCATATAGTATGTCACGCCCGAATTGGTTGTGGACTTATTTGACCGAGATGGGTCGGGGACCCGGTGGTGAGGATGCTTCCTTGATGTGGATCGGGCTACACGCCGTAGCGATTATTATATATTGATATTGAGGCCGAGGGCCTGTTTTATGCCAATACATGGCTGATATTACGCTTGGGCTGTAGGAGCCCCTCCGGAGTCTACACACCCACAGTGAGCGCGGGTATCCACTTGGCCAAGTAACAATGACTGGTCAGGATTTGATTGATGCCACGAGATGGCTTGACATTGCGCTTGGGCCGTAAGGGGCCCCTCCCGGAGTCTGTACACACCCCCAGTGAGCGTCGTCGACGTTAAATAAGTGGAGCGGGTTGCACGCCGCAGCGGATACTAGAGTGTACCGTCATATGCATTGCATTGCATTCGTACATTTGAGCACTATTTGTTATTGTGTTATTTCCTGATATATTTATTTGTTGTTTTGATATTGTCTTATCACTTTCAAAGTGGATAAAATTAAGACAGTGGTAACAGTGACACTGTATGATGTAAATGGGTCAAGTAACAGTGGCTGACCAGAGATAAGCATATTGCCTGAAGGGCGAGTTATGAGCTCAATTATGCATACTTGTTTGTGCCCAAGAGGCTGGCTTTTGTGCTGACTTGCACTACGCGTTTTCGCATTCATTTGCTTAACCGTTGGAAAAAGATATTTTCTAAAGGAATTTTTTTTACGTTTTTCCTGTTTTCTCAAAGGGTTACACTGTAATATATAGTATGTTGATTTGTTTTACGTGGTTTATTGCTGCTCAGTTATTATTTACTCTTATTACCACTCAGTTGGAAGTACTTACTTTACTCCATGCACTTCGCGTGCAGTTGCAGGTATTATTCACCCGGTAGCGGATTATTAGCTGATTGAAGATATACTAAGGTAGTTGAGCAAGGTGACCGCCAGCGTCCACGGCACCGCACTTTATCTTTAATTTTCATATTTTACTTTGTATATATAATATTGGCCCTGTAGTAGTGTTCCTACTTCTTAGATGCTCGTGACTTGTGACACCCCGGTTGGGTTGTGTGGGGTTGTAGTCCTGATTATTATTGTTGTTAAGCTGTATCACTTTACTCATTTATGTTTAAATAATTTTAAAATGAAGTGAATTGGGTTAGTTGGATGGCCTTGTCTTCACGAGAGGCGTCATCACGACCAGTGTGGGTTTAGGGTCGTGACACAAGGGCCCCTCAATTAAAAGTGCCATGTAATTTCTTTTTCATTCTAAATATTTATATTTATTCTTTTTCCTTTTCTCTTTTTTTCTCTGTCGTTTTCCCTACCATCAGAATTCCTCCACTTTCTGTCTCTTACACTCTACCATTATACTTTAGTAATAAAATTTCACCGGAAAAAAAAATGGTATTGTCATCGCTACAAATTATTGACATACCTGGGTGTAGACATAAACATGACTTCAAGTCTATCTCCACCATAAACACCTCCTAGACATACACCTTCTCAATACACAGAGCTGCCACCTCTTTTTCACCATGTGGCAACACCCCCCAAATTTTAGAACTTTTCGCAAACACCATAGGACTAGAATAAGCTTCAATATAATGATACAATTTACACACCAACCTTCATCCTCCAACCAAAAAAAATAATGGTACTACAATTGAGGTATTAAACAGATATTAAGTGGATGAAATCACACCATAAAGAAAATACGAAGAAAAGGAAAAAAATTGGGGGGGTGGGGGAGTGGGGGTGGGACTGTAAGAATCAAAGATGAAAGTTGAAGATGATGGTGGTTCCGGCTGTTCTTCAAACTTTGATTCGATCCACCCCGTTATCAGTGACAGAAAAAAATTAAATCGTGACCTCAAGCTCCTCAATTGACCCGGATATCAGTGGCGCATCCAATATAAAGTGCAGGTTCGATACTGAGGTTGCGATGAAATTGTCACATATGAATTGAAATTATAAAAAGGGGCTTCAATTTTTGAATGGAATTCACGACTTAGCGAGAAGTGTGGATCGATCTACATTGAATAAGGTATTGCGGTGGACATGGGTGAAGATGACGTCTATGAATGGTGGTGAAGATGAGAAAGAGAGAATAACGTGGCATTTTTTTATTAGTGGGTTTAGTTATTTATTAGTATTACATATGGAGAATAAATAATGACATGAAGTCCACCGTGTCATTTTAGTTGCTAAGTCATAGACAATCCTTAGGGATGGGGATATTTTTGCCTACTTTTTTAACGACAGATATATATTTGGATCAAAAATAGAAACGAGGATAAACGTGACTAATTTTGGATAGTACGGGCACACTTTTCGCCTTTTTCCCTTTTATATAGTTCCCGTTATACAGCCAAGGTTTGTTAGATAATTGTCGGAGGCAAAAGTGCTCATGTTTACAAACTTTAAGCACTAGAACAGCTTAGAGATAATACTAAAGGGACTAATTTAGGCTTATCTGAAACATAAATGACCATTTCGCCATTATTTAAATATTTTGAAGGAAAAAAAATGACCCGGCAAACACCCATCCGACCCGCGGTTCGGAATCCGGGTTAACAAAGGTTTTAGACACTTCCAGAGGTCCGTTAGAACTTGAAAGAGAAACACAAGTTCACTCAATACACATTCATCATTCACAATTCTACCCACCAAAGATTAGCTATCTGCGGAAACGAATACACAGAAGAAAAGGGTTATTATAAAATAAAAAAATTCCAAGAAAGAAAGATGAGTGGAGGGGATGATAAGAAGAGAGTAATAGTAAAGCTGTTCTGTCCTTCACTACCAAAGATAGCAGCAATAATGGCTTGGGAAGACCAAAGACTTGATATTGGTTTCATTGCACGTGTTTTTGGGCTTGACCCAGCAACTATAAAGCTAAATGGTCACTTTATTAGTAGAGGGGTTGATTTTATTGCTTCCTCTGTTACGTGGAAGTCCCTTCTTTCGTTCTTCTCTGCTCGTGGGTTGTCCATTGGTGACTCTGATTCTCGCGCTCTCATTGTTGAAGGAAAGCTCTCTAAAGTTGGTTCCAAAAGTAAGCCCCCTTTGTTATCTCTTTGCTTCTTTTTTTCTTTTCATGTTCGCCTCTTTCTTCTTTGTTGAACTATAACTTTATATAGCAAGGGTGGACGTGGTGTACAAGTTATGTGTTCATCCTACCCAGTAACTTTGACTCAAATTTTATCTGCGTTAAAAATTACTATTAAATAAATACAAATAATATACTTCGAACCTAGTAAATCAAATGAGCTACGGTAAAATTTCGAACTCAAACTCATGGAGTTCAAATCCTGAATTCGGCTATGTAAAATTTGAACCTAGTTTCGAATTTTTTTTGTTGTCGTTTATTTTTGGTCTTCATCACTCAGACTTGATTTTTTTGCAGGGGTGTTTGTTGTTGGGGGGGGGGGGGGCGGACACTTCAAAATATTTTTGGCAATGGGTAGCAGTAAAGTTCAAACCTTTACCAGCTCCTGTAACAGATCAAACTGAGTGAACTTCTCATTGAAAAGCTTAAATTGTTGGATAGATGAAACACATATTGTTTAATTCTGCAAAAATAATAAATGGAAAATCAAATATAGGTTTCTATTTTTAGGCTAAACCAGGATAGGGTCTATATGGGAATCATGAGAATGTCTTATTACTTTATATTTTAGGCTAACAACACCAATTGTTTGATAAAATTTGCGTTATATTTTCCATTTCAATATATAACCATGCCAATTTTATCAAAAATTTGACGGGCCTTCTGTGTTGTTGATAAACACAAGATACACACACACACAGAGAGACATATGCTTACTTGTGCTTTATGGATGTAGTGATTGTTGAGAATATGCAGGGTTGGATTATGCAATCCTCAAGAAATTGATTGTCGTAGATGAAAATTCTGCTTCAATGTTCATAGACATCTTAGGTTGTGCTGGGAGAAACCACAAATAAGCTAAATCTACAAATGGCGGTAGATTTATAGGACTACTAATGTTACGTGTAAATACAAGCAGTAAATTTGTGATAGTGTTGGAACTTTTGTGCAGAAGTAAAACCGTGAATTTATAGCCTGCATTTTGCTCAAAAGTTCAATTTGATTATTCAGGAAGGTTTAAGTTTTGCAAAATGATTAGGCTTTGGTGATGTAAATGGTCTGGAACATGAAATGGAAAAAGGGTATCAGATGAGTTTTCAAGCTTCATCTGTTTGTACATAACGGGATAAATTATGATTTTCTTTTACTCTAATCCATCGGTCCATAGCCTTATAGATCTGGTATACAGATCTATTGATTTTGCATTTTCTCTTATTTGTGACTTCAAAACATAAGATGCAAAATTGATTAGTTCCTATAAGCTTCTAGATTGAAGGATTACAGACCAATGGCGATGACACCTTGACATTTCTTATTCATAATAAATGCATGAATAACTAATGTATGATATGAAGAAAGTATGAGAATATATTATGTTTCAGTCCAGCTATTAAGGTTGACTGAATATCACTCAAATTGATGTCTTCTAAGTGTGCTACTCCGTAAGCATCTCCCTCCCTGGCTTGAGTGTGCGCAAAATAAAATGCTAGCACATCTTATGCAGTAAATTGCAGAATTGAATAAATGGTGGCAGAATATCCCATCCTATATTTGGTGGACAGTCTGGAATGAGAGGAACTCCAGATGTTTTGAGGATGTCTGGAACCCCATTAAGAGAATCATAATGAAATGTTTAATACTTTTTCTTCTTTGGTGTAAAGAATGCCCTGTAAATGATAGTGACTCCATACGTGCTATCATTGAATCCTTGTTAGTTTTGTTGTGGGGGGGTTCTTTACTGTTTTTGGGATATGTATTTTCACTTCTACCAGCACAAACTTAGTGCTGTTTTCTTTTATAAAATGTTATCATTCTCAAAATAAATAAATGTTGCATATTGTGAAATGCTGCTTCCAAGCTATTAGTCTGTCAGCTACTGCCTCAAAGTTGAAGGTTGACTGGTGAGTAAATGTATGTGACCCAAAAAAAAAAAAAAAAAAAAAAAAAAGAATCATCAAGGGTCGTAGGTTTTGGAGACTTGATATAATTTTGAAGGATGGAGCCATCTGTTCAGCTGCTGTCATGGATAACCCCGGTGCAGCTTGTTCTCGTAATATGAAGCACAGACTTAAGTTCTTGAAGCTATTTAGTAGTCATGTGTGTGGTTATTCACCTCCCACCACCATTCTCCTGCTTTCCCTCAGGTTACGAACCGTGATTTAAAGTACTTGTTGTTGAATGTGAATGTTATCGTGCAGGAACATGTAGTCCAATGGAAGTTGAAAAGGGAGTACTCTGCATGAAGGAACTCAATGGTGAGAGAGAAGAACATCTTGAGGTCGCCAACTCCCTCAGTAACAAGAAATTTAAGGAAAGCAATAGAGGTAATGAAAGATTTAGACATTCCTCTCCATGAAGTAAGCTATATTACCCATCTTATATACCTCTGCTTGTGCAGGAGTTGGATTGAACCTAAAAAGGAAGCTGTGTTTGGAAGATTCTGGTCTGTTGAAGAAAACAAGAACAAATAAATGTGATTCAGGTTTGCTACAATGGAATAGGCTTAATGGTGTCTTATATCTGAATTCCTTGGGCAGTAGTGTTGTATCTCTTCATTTCTAATCAGAATGGTTGTTTCTGGTGTAATTTCAGGTATAAGAGAGAGAGAAGTTGATTTTCAAAAAGCTATTTCAGATAAGCCACTTATATGCAGTTTGGCTAGTGAAAAGCTGAAAAGGATTAGAGATGATGAGATGGTTGTAACTGCCCCTTTCAAGAGAATAAGATAATTTAACCAAATACTGACTGTTAGCAAGCTGTAAATTGAAGGCATGGTTATCATTGTACTCACCTGTAAATCCTTGCTAGTGGGTTAAAGTAGTTGATGACAGAATTTTAATGTGGGAAAAAGCCTTTCTTGAGTTTGCCAACGTAGATTATACGACTTGCCTTCTGTAGTTTCTGATAGGTGAGATGGCTTTTTCTTTTTCTCGATGCCTACATTATTCACCATATAATTAAATTTGTGGTGTTTGAAGACCACATTACCACCTAACGTTGTGGTATTCAGCCACTCCATTTGAGAGGCAAATCTCTGGAGATGCCCGGAGGTGAAAGGTGTTCCAGTGGCTTATATTAGAGTGATTTATAACATGTATGATGGAGCTAAGACTCGGATTAGGACAGTGGGGGTGATTCGGAGCATTTTCCGGTTGTTATGGGGGTTACACCAAGGATCTGTGCTTAGCCCGTTCTTGTTTGCTCTGGTGATGGAGGCTCAGACACATCATATTCAAGGAGAGGTACCGTAGTGTATGTTATTCGCCAATGTTATAGCCCTGATTGATGAGATGCGAGGCAGTGTTAATGAGAGGTTGGAGATTTGGAGATGGACCCTTGAGTCTAAAGGTTTCAAGCTGAGCAGAACTAAGATAGAATACATGGAGTGCATGTTCAGTGGCGTGTCGGGAGAAGCAGACATGGAGGTGAGGCTTGCCTCTCAAGTCATCCCCGTGAAAGGGAGCTTCAAGTATCTAGGGTCGGTTATCCAGGGGATGGGGAGATTGACGAGGATGTCACACACCGCATAGGGGTGGGGTGGATGAAAAGGAGGTTAGCGTCTGGCGTTTTGTGTGACAGGAAGGTGCACCCGGAACTTAAAGGTAAGTTCTATAGAGCGGTGGTTAGGCCGACCATGATGTATGGTGCAGATTGTTGGCCAGTCAAGAATTCCTATATCAAGAAGATGAAAATTGCAGAAATAAAAATGCTGAGATGGATGTGAGGGCACACTCGGCTTGATAAGAGTAGGAATGAAGATCTCCGGGTGAAGGTGGGCATGGCTCCCATGGAAGACAAGATGTGGGAAGCTAGGCTTAGATGGTTTAGGCACGTGCAGAGGAGAAACCTAAATGCCCCGGTAAGGAGGTGTGAGCAGCTGGCCTTGACGAGTATGAGAGAGGTAGAGGGTGACCTAAGAAATATTGGGGAGAGGTAATCAGACAGGACATGACGCGGCTGCAGATTTTTGAGGACATGGCCCTTGATAGGAAGTTATGGAGGTCGAGCATTAGGGTTGTAGGTTAGGAGATAGGAGACTAGTCTGATTGTATTATGTTGTAGGCTGCTAGTAGCTCCAGCTGTGTCCTTAGTACTTTATTAGGGTTGTCGGTTAGATTGTAAGAAGATAGTCTAGAAGTGTTTTGTCTTAGGATGTTAGTGGCTCTTGTTGTGTCCTAGTATTCCATCGCGTATATGTTATTACGTGTCTCTCTATTTTCTGGTTATTACGTTGCTGGAGTTATCTTTTGGATTCTTTTGCTGTTACGGCTACATTGTCTCGTTTCATCTTATTGTGTCGAGGGTCTATCGGAAATAACATTTCTACTCCGGAGGAGTGGGAGTAAGGTCTGCGTACACACTATCCTTCGCAAATCCCACTTGCAGGATTTCATTGGGATATTATTGTTTGTTTGTATCTTCTTCTTTTTTTCAAAAGTTTAAATTTATTTACTAGAGCAAGAAGCAGCTGGTAGCGAAGCTCCACTCGTTCTTCTCGGTGTCCTCCTCGTCGTCGTGTTTAAATCATGAAGCATAACAATGTTATTCCGAACGGACACTTCAAGAAGCACTGGCAGAACTATGTGAAGACCTGGTTCAATCAGCCAGCACGCAAGACCAGGAGAAGAATTGCAAGGCAATATGCTGTGAAGATTTTCCCCAGACCAACTGCTGAAACTTTTTGCTATTGTCCATGGTCAGACACTCAAATACTGTTGGCGTCACTGTGTTAAAAATAAACTGTTAGAAAATAAAGAAAGGTAGAAGAATGAGAAATTTTCGAGTCCACAATTTCCTTGTGTGTCCTTAAGGAATTTTAACCCCCTCACA
>MU768600.1:237587-260505 GCA_026770625.1 Nicotiana glauca
CAAAAATTAATCAAAGTTGGTCCTACACCTAGCCAAGCTTTCTACTATTGTGGGTTGCTTGTTTCGGAGTCAATTTTCAATTCTTCAACTTTCCGAAAAACATAAATCGAGATATTCTGATTTAGTTTATGTCGAAACTCATATAAATAATGCAGATTAGTTGTTTTGAATGTGTTCCATGTTATTTTGTATTTTTTTGCGATTAAATTGGTATGTTATTTTTATTCGGACTAAGATATTAATATTTTAAAAAATATGTAAAATTTGAAAAATTGTTATTATTTGTTAATAAAAATTCTAATAAATTACGATTACTGTTTTATGTGTATTTTTGTAAATTTTTTGTGATTAAAATGTATATGTTGTGTTTTATCTAGTTTATATTATTTTTGCTTAAAGAATATAGTGCCCTTTTAGGGTAGTAAAAATGCCTTTTAGCGTAGTAAAATGTAGTGCCTTTTATGTAGTATAATGTAGTGCCTTTTAGCGTAGTTTCCCTATAGTTTAAGTATCTTTTATACTCAAACACAAACTCTGTCCAATTATAGTCAACATTAATTGGTGCTACTGGGCCGCAAATATCGAGTGTGGAACCCATATATGAATATTGTATAATTATAAAAATTAATTATTTAATTTACAAATAAAAATATAAAATTATGAAACTAACATGTAAAATAATAAAACTAACACATAGAAGAGTTCAGGATAAATTGGTGCTACTAGGTCCAAATATCGAGCCTGGAACGCATATGTGAGTATTTATTTATAAAAATTATTTATTTAATTTACAAACTAACATATAAAATTATAATGAAACTAACACATACAAGAATTCAGGATATCTTGGTGATACTGGGCCGCAAATATCAGCCTGGAAGCCATATGTGAATATTAATTATAAAAAATAATTATTTAATTTACAAACTAATATGTAAAATAATAAAACTAACAGATATAAGAATTCGGGATAAATTGGTGCTACTGGGCTCCAAATATTGAGCCTGGAACCCATATGGCGAATATTTATTCATAAAAATTTATTATTTAATTTACAAACTATCATATAAAATTATAAAACTAACACATAGAAAAATTCAGGATAAATTGGTGCTACTGGACTCCAAATATCGAGCTTGGAACCCATATGTGAATATTTATTTATAAAAATTTATTATTTAATTTACAAACTAACATATAAAATTATAAAACTAACAATAAAAGAATTCAGGATAAATTGGTGCTACTAGGCTCCAAATATTGAATTTGGAACCCATCTGTGAATATTTGTTTACAAAAATTAATTATTTAATTTACAAACTAACATATAAAAATATAATAAAACTAACACATACAAGAATTCAGGATATCTTGGTGATACTGGGCTGCAAATATCGAGCTAGAGCCCATATGTAAATATTTAATTATAAAAATTATTTAATTTACAAACTAACATATCAAATTATAAAACTAACATGTAATTAATATTGTTTAATTTACAGTAGACGACATGGAGGTGCCGCCTATTCATCCCGGACCTTCCAGCGATGAGCTATTGTCTTTACAGGGCGATCATATGTCCGCCCACATATGGGAGGGAGAGTTACTGACCCAGACTCTCCCCGTTAGGAGAGTGGACGACATGTGGTACTTTCTGCATGACAGAGTTCTCCATGCTCGTGTAGTCACACGCCTGCGCGAGATAGGTTTCTACAGGATTTCGGAGGTCGGGCAACTGCATCTCAATTGGTCTTTGGTCACAGCCTTGATAGAGCGGTGACGACCGAAGACACACACATTCCACCTGCCCATTGGTGAGGCCACGATTACACTGCAGGACGTGGAGGTTTTATATGGGTTGCCCATTGATTGACACATTGTTGCTCTGCTGGCTGGCATGAGAGAGATGACACGTGTGTAGTACCTAGACATGCTGTAGCGGCTCACTGCTTTCCGGCCAGAGGATAAGAATGTATTGGCTGGGGCCACTCATTTTCCATTGACGACTATTGGACAGTGTTTGGAGGCAATGCATCCTGAGTCGATGGCGATACACCGGATTATCATTTTGACCGTTATACGAGGTTGTTGCTACTCCTTATGTTTGGAGGGGTCTTGTTCTCGAACACTTCGGGGAATCTAGTTAGCTTGAGATTTCTTCAATATCTTGAGCTGCTAGATGATTTACGCCAGTACAGTTGGGGTGCTACTGTTTTGGATACTTGTACAGGAAGATGTGTCGGGCGAGCATGGGCACCCAGCGTGGCTTTGCTGGATTTTTGTTGCTACTACAGGTGACAACATATTCGAATACTTTATTCATTTTAACATACCTAGTAAAAATATATAATATATTTTACATCAATTTTTTATGTTAGGTTTGGCCTGGGAACGGTTCCTGCAGTTGCAACCACCTCAACCACCATTAGATCTGGATGTACCACCTTCATTGCCCCCTCTAGCCAGGAGGTGGGTTCTCCGGTGGGGATATATGCGCGAGTACGAGGCTCGGCATAATCTCTCCTTGTGCAGGGATATATTGGATTTGATGGATGGCGCACAGGTAAATGTATATCTGAGTTTACTTGTCATAGCTTCAAACACAAGTTACATATACTGACATTTTCTGCTCTTACTTAATAGTTCATCTGGACGCCATATAGCGACGTGTTGTGTGATGACCCGACCCGTCATCTCATGGGTTACCGCTCCGTTTCCCCCATTTTACGCTCTTCACGTTTCATTATCAGTATTTGGTGTGTTAGAGTTGATTTGGATTGGTTTTGGTAGGAAATGAGACACTTAGTCTCTTTAAGGAAGGTTTGGTTTAGAGAAGTCAACCGGACGTTGACTTATGAGTTATAGGGCTCGAGTGTGAATTCTGGTGATTCGGTTAGCTTCGGGGGATGATTTGTGACTTAGGAGTGTGATCGACAGTGATTTTGGAGGTCCGGTGTAGAATTAGGCTTGAATTGGCGATGTTAGCATTTTGGCGAATTTCGGTTGATAGGTGAGATTTTGATCTGAGGGTCGGAATGGAATTCCGAGAGTTGTTATAGCTTCTTTATGTCATTTGAGATGTGTGTGCAAAATTTCTGGTTATTTAGATGTCATTTGGTTGGGTTTTTTATCAAATGCTTGTTTCGGAAGTTTTAGAAGAACTTAGGCTTTAATTTAATGTAATTTGATTATTTTTGGTGTTAACTGTGATGTTTTGATGGTTCGAGCAAGTTTGAATAAGGTATTGGATCATATCGGTGCTTTTGGTTGAGGTCCCGGGGGCCTCGGAGTGATTTCGGATGGCCATCAGAATGAATTTTTGAGTTTTGAAAGTTCCGGTTCAGTGATATATGGTGTTTTCGCTTTTGCGGAAATGGACCGCAGAAGCGGTTCCGCAAAAGCAAAGGTCTAGTCGCAGAAGCGAAAGGTGGAGCCTGGGGAGTTTCCGCAGAAACGAACATGTGGACCGCAGAAGTGGTCTCGCTTGTACGAGTGGTGGATCGCAGAAGCGGTCCTGGGCAAATTGGAGGAACCACAGAAGCGGAAAAGAATCCGCAAAAGCAGTTCCGCAGAAGCGACAATATTATCGCAAAAGCAAAAAGGTCTATTCAGAGGTATTAAGTTCAGAGGCGTTATCTGTTAACGGAGTGTTGTGCCTGAGGGGATGACTTTTGTGCTTGCTTGCACTACTTGTTTCGCATTCATTTGCTTACCTATTGGAAAGAGGCATTTTCAAAAGAGGTTTTAAACTGAGCTAAGATATTTCTAAAGGTTTTACAGTTTCACTGCTTTCTCCCAAAGGGTTTTTCACTGCTCATGTATAGCACGATGGTTTGCTTTACGTGATTTCTCACTGCTCAGTTGTTATTTACTTTTATTACTCACTGAGTTGGAGTACTCACTTTAGTCCCTGCACCTCGTGTGCAGATGCAGGTATTTGATCACCGGTAGCGGGTTCTGAGCTGATTAGAGATTTTGTTATCGTAGCTGAGCCAGGTGACCGCCAGCGTTTGCGGCACCGGATTTCTTCCTTTTGATTCTCAATTTTAATCCATGTATTACAGGCCTTGTAGTTGTATTAAAAATCCTTCTAGATGCTCGTGACTTGTGACACCCCGGTCGGGCTGTGTTGGGTTGTAATTACATTAATTAATTTCATTGAATCATTTTTTTACTGTTGTTTAACAGATTAATTACTTAAAAGTGGTATCCTGAAATGGTCTGGCTGGCCTTGTCTTCACGAGAGGCGCCATCACGATCGGAGCGAGGTCTGGGTCGTGACAAGTTGGTATCAGAGCCTAGGTTACTAGGTCTCGTGAGTCATGAGCAGGTTTAGTAGAGTCTCGTGGATCGGTACAGAGATGTCTGTATTTATTCTCGAGCGGCTGCAAAACCTTTAGGAAAACTTCACATTCTTGAATTCTTATCGTGCATCCTTGATTCAGCTTGAAAAGAAACCTTTGAAATTCCTTCCACGCGTTTGTATGCGCACATTAGCGCTCAGTATCAGATGTGCCTTGATGACTTGTGATTCCCCGATCAAGGGGAGAGATATGATCTCCGTGAGTTTGATGTTAGGCCAGTCTGGAGGACTTGAGGCCAGATCTTGCCTATGGCTTGAGCACGGAGGTGCTGATGGTGTGAGCAGGTGTTTTAAACTTATATGTTCGGTATTGTCCCTGTTAGCCATAATGGGGGTTGAATGTCCATGTGACGAGTATGTTAGTACTGCAAGATGTATATATATGACTTGGTAGTGATGAAGAAGTCTGCTGGATAATAGATGAACTGTTAAGTGTTCGATTCCTGTTGGGATTTGATGTGTAGCCCGAGTTATAGGCGCGTGAAGAATATTTTCGTGTCTCCAAGTTGGGGAGTTTAGTGCATTTCATGTGGCGATATGAGTTCAGACCCAGGAAGACTAAAAGACTGTGTAATATGTATGACGTGAAAGGTATGCATGAATGTTAAATTGAGGCGAAGTAGGTGGGTTATCTCATGCGGAGTGTTCTTAAGTGGTATGATCCCTTGTATGTATGTTAGGAGATCTCATGTGTAATTGAAGGGGACGTGTTGAAATTTGAAAATTTGGGTCGCTTAAAAGAGTGGACTTAACTTATGTGGGGATAAATGCGAGATTTGCAGAGGATTATAGTACTAGATGATCTGTGTTTTCACAAACTTGCAAATGATTTGAGTTTAATCTCACTATGGTGTTGTGGCAACATTAGAGTAAAAGTGCTATGGGTTATTGAGTGTGTCCTGATATATGGCTTCGAGCCAAGTTGGGGAGGTTGCTGTTGATTAGCTGATTACACGGTTATGTACTATGTTGGTTCCGGTTGGAGGCATGCTGGCGAATCAGTTCTGGTCGCAAAAATTGAGCTGAGGATGGCTCGAGTGAAGCATAAAGTTGTGACAGAGGTCATATTACGCTTTATAGAGTATGAGAATCACGGAATGTCTAGAGTGTTACTAGAAAAAGATACTCGACGTATAGAGCAGGAAGTTGCTTGGTTGTAATGGGATGAAGATATCATTTTGCGGTATCGGAGTGCCAATGAGGCATGGGTGGTTCTATCCGTCAGGCCAGGTGATTTGCAGTTTGAATAAGAGAGAATGACTTTTGAGAATGATTCTAATGTGTTCAAGATCCTACATGTTACAATCAAGTGTCTTAAGGTTGTGTATGAGGTTAAAGACTGTGTTTTCATCGGAAGAGGTTCATATTTGTGGTATTTCTATGATAATTATGGGATTCTATGCATCAGTATCAGGAAAGCAAAGGCAACGGATTTAGATTCACTGGAAGTTCTTCAGAATAAAGTGCTGCGGAATATGGTGTTTTTAGGAATATTCGAGGGAGAGTATTCAGCGACTTATGGGTTTCAGACAGTGTGGTTCATGCTTGGGTCTCGTGTGGTACTATAGTAAGGGAGAAATATCAAGTTGATGATCAATCAGAAGGGAAATTAGCTAGATGGAATAGCTTGATAGTGGACCGAATCGGTATGGTAAGGATGTGATTAATTCTTTGTGTTTGTTCGAGGCAATGATTTCGTACAGGTATTTTGCAGCAAAGCTCTAGAGTTCTGACAGCTTGTTTGGCTTGGTCTAGTTAGAATGATTCAGTCCTGACAGTTTAGCTTGTGCAAATGGAATTGGGAGAGAATTCTTGTTGGGTTTCAGTGTGGTATGGAGATGTATATTTTCTATGAACATGCGGAGCATGGAGTGTGTAATGATTTTTCTTTTAGATGAGATCAATGGAAGTTCTTGACTAGTTGAGTGCATCGATGTCTGCAACGCGGGAGGGAGATAGAAGTTCTCATGTTATCCTTGGATGGTATGGTATATGCGGTATGTTATAGAGGACTGAGACTGGCGTGTACGAGGTTTCATTTCAGTCCTGAAAGGAAGTTCATAAAACTCTTAGGCAACGGATAGCCTCACATAATCAAGGAAATGTTACTGCTAAATGGAAGTGATTTGACGAGAGTATTTTTCTCGAAAAGGGGTAATGTGATTTAACTAATGATACTTCGGTAGTATTACGGCGCTTTCTTGCTAGGTCAATTGCCGATATCTGATTTTGTTTGTTGGCACAGGGAAAATTTTAGAATACCTTTCGTGGAATGATTCGGTACTTGGGGTGTGATATGTATTCATACGGCGAAATTCAGGACCAGGTATGGTGATTCGTGTGCTATATGGAGTTGGAGACTGGAGTTCTTAGGTAAAGACTATGTAGTAGGTGTAGATCGTGTGTATCAGCACCGTTTAGCGGCTATTGAGATTTGAAGGCCCGAGTGGATCTTTCTTTGCTTAGTATGTTAGATTTTGGATATAATGTTGGAGTGTGGACTGGCTGTCTCAGTGTTGGGTTATTCTAGACCATTGCGCCATGGGCTATGCCAGAAAATGCCACGGGTTGAGTGGCGAGGTGCATCGAATTATGTTCTATCAGGGTGGCTTGTATTTCAAAGACTAAGCGGACGGTTGGGAAAATTTTCTTTTCTTAATTGGGCCTTCGTGATGGATGTCAGCACATAGGGTTCTACCGTTGATTCAGTTCCGGTGTTGAGGCACTTTTCGGATGCGTTTCTTGTGGCCGGGCGAGGTTGTGGATTTCGATATTGATTTGGTGCCGGGCACCATGTAGTACGGTTCCGACAGGAGTTGTAGTATTGGAAGGAGAAACTTCAGGCTCCTTGGTAATGAGTTTGTTGACAGGCTGATATGGCTACGTATTCAGCTTGAGTTGTTTTTCGGCGTTGTGAGGCGTTATGATTCGTTGGTTATGAGCACATGTGGTGCGGTTCTAATGGGGATTCATAGTGAAAGTCGAGCGGGAAGAGTAATCGGGTGTTGCTCGGTAAATGAAGTGTTGGTTATGACCTATCGGGTTGCGTGTCATATGTTATCTTTTTCACCGTGGGTGTAATGAATTGCTTGGGTTCCAAACATCAAATTGTGCGTGGTTGTCGATTTTGAGCATAGGGACTTAAGGTGTTTCATGTGTAACAATGTTTGGTTAGGATCGCGCATTGTGGCGAGGCCACGTGGAGATATGACCTTCGGGGTAGATTCAGGTGTTCTATTTCTATGATGTGAGACGGGGTCTCAGCCTTGTGTGGTGATGGTATTGATGAGCTTGAGGTACAGCCCTTTCGTTTGAGTCATTATCATGATTTGAGTATATTCAGATCGTTTCTTATTGGTGCGCGTATTATGCAAGTTGTGCCTTAGGACTGTATTGAGGTGTCATATCACCAGAGTGGTGTGCTGGATTCGAGATGATTGTTGGGGTCACTAATGAATACGAACAGATTTGATTTCAGCTTGTTGGAAGAATAATATCGAGGTCCGGCTCGGAAATCTGTTAAGGTATTAGTCAAAAGGGAAGTGGTTTCATGAATGGCTGATCTGAGAAATGGTTACGGTTTGTTACATGTTTCATTTATCGTTGGCAGTATATGAAAGTGTTGAAATAAGACTTTAGCCAATAACAGGTTTTCTATCAGTATTTGGTTATTGTGGGCAACTGCTGTGAATAGAAGTTATCGTTTTGAGTGTTTGGACTATGTGGTATATCATATGATTTCACCTGAGATTGCATGTATGGGTTATTACAGCTGGTTCAGGCTTGTTATGAATATAGATAGGAGGTTCTGAACTTGTGTACGATTTCAGGAATGAAAATGTGGTTCTAAGGTTTATGGGCTAGATCGGATTATGAAATTGCAGAGTCAATGTGTAATCGGACCTATGTGAGATAGGGTGACGGGGGATCACCCCCTAGTATATGCATGGTAAAGTTATTCAGCTATTGATTGGCTTCTAGAGCAACTCTGGGTACGCTCGAGGATGAGCGTTTGTTTAAGTTGGGGAGGATGTGACGACCCGACCCGTCGTCTCATGGGTTACCACTCCGTTTCCCCTATTTTATGCTTCTTCACATTTCATTATCAGTATTTGGTGTGTTAGAGTTGATTTGGATTGGTTTTGGTAGGAAATGAGACACTTAGTCTCTTTAAGGAAGGTTTGGTTTGGAAAAGTCAACCAGACGTTGACTTATGAGTTATAGCGCTCGGATGTGAGTTTTGGTGATTCGATTAGCTTCGGGGGATGATTTGTGACTTAGGAGTGTGATCGGAAGTGATTTTGGAGGTCCGGTGTAGAATTAGGCTTGAATTGGCGATGTTAGCATTTTGGCGAATTTCGGTTGATAAGTGAGATTTTGATCTGAGGGTCGGAATGGAATTCCGAGAGTTGTTGTAGCTTCGTTAAGTCATTTGTTATGTGTGTGCAAATTTTCAGGTTATTCGGACGTCGTTTGGTTGGATTTTTGATCAAATGCGTGTTTCGGAAGTTTTAGAAGAACTTAGGCTTGAATTTGATGTAATTTGATGATTTTTGGTGTTAAATGTGGTGTTTTGATGGTTCAAGCAAGTTTGAATAAGGTATTTGATCATATCGGTGCTTTTGGTTGAGGTCCCGGGGGCCTCGGGGTGATTTCGGATGGTTATCGGAATGAATTTTGGAGTTTTGAAAGTTTTGGTTCAGCAGATATCTGGTGTTTTCGCTTCTGCGAAAATGGTCCGCAGAAGCGGTTCCGCAAAAGCGAAGGTCTAGTCGCAGAAGCGAAAGGTGGAGCCTGGGGAGTTTTCGCAGAAGCGGACATGTGGACCGCAGAAGCGGTCTCGCTTGTGCGAGTGGTGTGCCTCAGAAGCGGTCCTGGGCAAATTGGAGGAATCGCAGAAGCAGAAAAGAATCCGTAAAAGCGGTGTCGCAGAAGCGACAATATTATCGCAAAAGTGAAAAGGTCTGTTCAGAGGTATTAAATTCTATCTTTGCGAATTTTTGAAAGAACCTAAAATTTTCACTTCGGACTTGGAGGTTTTTGGTGCGATTTTGGAGAGGGAACCAAGGGACTTCATTGAGGTAAGGAATTCTGAGCCTAAAACATAAATCTAATGTGTTATTACATGAATTAAGGGTGAAAAAAATCAAGGAATTAGAGGTCAAAAATGGAGGTTAGGGCTTGAACTTAAGAGAAAGAAAAATCGAGGTTTGAGGGAGCATTTAAGCTCGGATTTTGGTAAATTTGATATGTATACACTCGTGGCGGGATAAGGAGTCCGGTGATGTAAATTTTTTGATTTTTCGAGAAGTGGGCCCGGGGCTCAGGTTTTGCTAATTTCGAGATTCTTGATATTTTTCGATTGTTTTCGATTGAGTATTATTCCTTTAGCATATTGTGATGTATTCGCTCTGATTTTGGTTAGATTCGACGCGTGTGGAGGCCGATTTGAGGGGCAAAGGCGTCGCGAGTTAGATATTTCACCGGTTCGAGGTGAGTAATGATTGTAAATGATATTCTGAGGGTTTGAAACCCCGGACTTGCACATCATAGTGCTGTATTGAGGTGACTTGCAGGCCGGATAGCGAGCATGGGTAGAACACCATTGGGGATTGTGACATGGTCCGTCCCGAATGATGTAATTACTATGTATTGACTGAAACTACTTGTTACCGTCATAATTTAGGCTGATTGCCATATTTGGGTTTCGTGCCAACTATTTGAATCCTTCAGGGATTGATATCACTATTTTCGAATTATTTTGCATATTATTTGATCTAGGTCCAAGGTTTTAAATATTATTTCGCAAACTCAGCCATCTTTCTAAGATTTGAAAACTTAAACAATATTTTATTGACGTTTTAAACTAAGAAATATTAATATTGCCCAAGGGGCTTATGTGCATTTCTGGATTGAGCATGGATCGGGTTGCGCGCCGCAGTAGTGTTACATTGATATTGAGGTCGAGATCCTGGTTTGTTACATTGATCTTGAGGACGATGGCCTGGATGATTACATTGAAATTGAGGCCGAGAGCCTGGTTGGTGCCACGAGATGGCTTGATATTGCGCTTGGGCTGTAGGAGCCCCTTCGGAGTCTGTACACACCCCCAGTGAGCGCCGTCGACAATAAATAAATAGATGGCTCGGGCTACATGCCGCAGTGGGTAGCAGAGTGTACCGTCATATGCAATGCATTGCACTCATGCATTGGTTCTTATTAGTATTATCTATCATAATAATCCTGCACTCTTGTTTCATTGGCTTATATGCTACTTCTTGCAATAATTACCTGATACCCTGGCGTTATCTGTTAACGGAGTGTTGTGCCCCAGGGGCAGACTTTTGTGCTTGCTTGCACTACTTGTTTTGCATTCATTTGCTTACATGTTGGAAAGAGACATTTTCAAAAGAGGTTTTAAACTGAGCTAAGATATTTCTAAAGGTTTTACAGCTTCACTGCTTTCTCCCAAAGGGTTTTTCACTGCTCCTGTATAGCACGATGGTTTGCTTTACGTGATTTCTCACTACTCAGTTGTTATTTACTTTTATTACTCGCTGAGTTGGAGTACTCACTTTACTCCCTGCACCTCATGTGCAGATGCAGGTATTTGATCACCGGTAGCGGGTTCTAAGTTGATTAGAGATTTTGTTATTGTAGCTGAGCCAGGTGACCGCTAGCGTTCGCGGCACCGGATTTCTTCCTTTTGATTCTCAATTTTAATCCATGTATTACAGGCCTTGTAGTTGTATTAAAAATCCTTCTAGATGCTCGTGACTTGTGACACCTCGGTCGGGCTGTGTTTGGTTGTAATTACATTAATTAATTTCATTGAATCATTTTTTTTACTTTTGTTTAACTGATTAATTGCTTAAAAGAGGTGTCCTGAAATAGTCTGGCTGGCCTTGTCTTCATGAGAGGTGCCATCACGACCGGAGCGGGGTCTGCGTCATGACAAGTTGGTATTAGAGCTTAGGTTACTAGGTCTTGCGAGTCATGAGCAGGTTAATAGAGACTCGCGGATCGGTACAGAGACGTTTATATTTATCCTCGAGAGGCTGCAGAACCTTTAGGAAAACTTCACATTCTTGAATTCTTATCGTGCGTCCTTGATTCAGCTTGAAAAGAATTCTTTGAAATTCCTTCCACGCGTTTGTATGCGCACATTAGCGCTCAGTATCAGATGTGCCTTGATGGATTCTGATTCCCTGATCAAGGGGTGAGATGTGATCTCCGTGAGTTTGATGTTAGGCCAGTCTGGAGGACTTGAGGCCGGATCTTGCCTATGGCTTGAGCACCGAGGTGCTGATGGTGTGAGTAAGTGTTTTGAACTTATATATTCGGTATTGTCCCTGTTAGCCGGAATGGCGGTTGGATGTCCATGTGATGAGTATGTTAGTACTGCGAGATGTATCTATATGACTTGGTAGTGACGAAAAAGTCTGCTGGATAATAGATGAACTGTTAATTGTTTGATTCCTATTGTGATTTGATGTGTAGCCCGAGTTATGGGCGCGTGAAGAATATTTTTGTGTCTCCAAGTTGGGGAATGTAGTGCATTTCATGTGGCGGTATGAGTTCAGACCCGGGAAGACTAAAAGACTGTGTAATGTGTATGATGGTGGAGGGTATGCAGGAATGTTAAATTGAGGCGAAACAGGTGGGTTATCTCCTGCGGAGTCTTGTTAAGTGGTATGATCCCTTTGTGTGTATGTTAGGAGATCTCATGTGTAATTGAAGGGGACTTGTTGAAATTTGAAAATTCGGGTCGCTTAAGAGATTGGACTCAACTGATGTGGGGATAAATGCGAGATTTGCATAGGATTATAGTACTAGATGATATGTGTTTTCATAAACTTGCAAATGATTTGAGTTTAACGTGCATTTCTGGACTGAGCATGGATTGGGCTGCGCGCCACAGCGGTGTTACATTAATATTGAGGCCGAGAGCCTGGTTGATTACATTGATCTTGAGGCCAAGGGCCTGTATCATTACATTGATATTGAGGCTGAAAGCCTGGTTGGTGCCACGAGATGGATTGATATTGCGCTTGGGCTGTAGGAGCCCCTCCGGAGCCTGCACACACCCCCAGTGAGCGCCGTCGACGATAAATAAATAGATGGCTCAGGCTGCACGTTGCATTGAGTTTAATCTCACTATGGTATTGTGGAATCATTAGAGTAAAAGTGTTATGGGTTATTGAGTGTATACTGATATATGGCTTCGAGCCAAGTTGGGGAGGTTGCTGTTGATTAGTTGATTGCATAGTTATGTGCTGTGTTGGTTCCGGTTGGAGGCATGCTGGCGAATTAGTTCTGGACGCAAAAATTGAGCCGAGGATGGCTCGAGTGAAGCAAAAATTTGTGACAGAGGTCATATTATGCTTTATAGAGTATGAGAATCATGGAATGTCTAGAGTGTTACTGGCAAAAGATGCTCGGCGTATAGAGCAGGAAGTAGCTTGGTTGTAATGGGATGAAGTTATCATTTTGCGGTATCGGAGTGCCAATGAGGCACGGGTGGTTCTGTCCGTTAGGCTAGGTGATTTGCAGTTTGAATAAGAGAGAATGACTTTCGAGAATGATTCTAATGTGTTCAAGATTCTACATGTGACAATCAAGTGTCTTAAGGTTGTGTATGAGGTTAGAGACTGTGTTTTCATCGGAAGAGGTTCAGATTTGTGGTATTTCTATGTTATATATGGGATTCTATGCATCAGTATCAGGAAAGCAAAGGCAACGGATTTAGATTCACCAGAAGTTCTTCAAAATAAAGTGCTGTGGAATGTGGTGTTTTTTGGAATATTCGAGGGAGAGTATTCAGCGGCTTATGGGTTTCATACAGAGTGGTTCATGCTTGGGTCTCGTTTGGTAAGCCTTGGTGAGGCATTGTGGTACTATAGTAAGGGAGAAATATCAAGTTGATGATGAATAAGAAAGGAAATTAGATAGATAGAATAGCTTGATAGTGGAACGAATCGGTATCGTAAGGATGTGATTAATTCTTTGTGTGTGTTTGAGGCAATGAGTTCGTACATGTATTTTGCAGCAAAGCTCTTGAGTTCTAATAGCTTGTTTAGCTTGCTCCAGTTAGAAGGATTCAGTCCTGACAGTTTAGCTTGTGCAAATGGAATTGGGAGAGAATTCTTGTTGGGTTTCATTGTGGTATGGAGATGTATATTTTCTATGAGCATGCAGAGCATGGAGTGTGTAATGATTTTTCTTTTAGATGGGATCAATATAAGTTCCTGACTAGTTGAGTGCGTCGATGTCTGCGGCGCGGGAGGGAGATAGAAGTTCTCATGTTATCCTTGGATGGTATGGTATATGTGGTATGTTGTAGACGACCGAGACTGGCGTGTGCTAGGTTTCAGTTCAGTCCTGAAAGGAAGTTCATAAAACTCTTAGGCAACGGGTAGCCTTAGATAATCAAGGAAATGGTACTGCTAAATGGAAGTGATTTGACGAGAATATTTGTCTCGGAAAGGGGTAATGTGATTTAACTGATGATACTTCGGTAGTATTGCGACGCTCTCTTGCTAGGTCGATTGCCGATATCTGATTTTGCTTGATGGCACATGGGAAATTTTAGAATATCTTTCGTGGAATGATTGGGTACTTGGGGTGTGACATGTATTCATACGGCGGAATTCAGGACCAGATACGGTGATTCGTGTGCTATATGGAGTTGGAGACTGGGAGTTCTCAGGTACAGACTATGTAGTGGGTATGGATCGTGTGTATAGGCACTGTTTAGCGGCTATTGAGAATTGGAGGCCCGAGTGGATCTTTCTTTGCTTGGTATGTTAGATTTTGGATATAATGTTGGGGTGTGGACTGGCTGTCTCAGTGTTGGGTTATTCTAGACCATTACGCCATGGGCTATGCTAGAAAATGCCACGGGTTGGGTGGCGAGGTGCATCAGATTATGTTCTAGCAGGGTGGCTTGTATTTCAAATACTAAGCGGACGGCTGGGAAGAATTGCTATTCTTAATTGGGCCTTCATGATGGATGTCAGCGCAGAGGGTTCTACCATTAATTCTGTTCCGGTGTTGAGGCACTTTTCGGATGCGTTTCTTATGGCGGGCATGTCGCCGGATGAGGTTGTGGATTTCGATATTAAGTTGGTGTCGGGAACCATGTCGTACGACTCCAACAGAAGTTGTAGTAGTGGAAGGAGCAGCTTCAGGCTCCTTGGTAATGAGTTCGTTGGTAGGCTGATGTGGTTACGTATTCAGCCTGAGTTGCTTTTCGACGTTGTGAGGCGTTATGATTCGTTGGTTATAAGCACATGTGGTGCAGTTCTAATGGGGATTCATAGTGAAAGTCGAGCGGGAAGAGTAATCGGGTATTGCTCGATAAATGGAGTGTTGGTTATGACCTATCGAGTTGCGTGTCATATGTTATCTGTTTCACAATGGGTGTAATGAATTGCTTGGGTTCCGGACATCAAATTGTGCGTGGATGTCGGTTTTGAGCATAGTGACTTGAGGTTTTTCTTGTGTAACAGTGTTTGTTTAGGATCGCGCATTGTGGCGAGGCCACATGGAGATATGACCTTCGGGGTAGATTCAAGTGTTCTATTTCTATGATGAGAGACGGGATCTCAGCCTTGTGTGGTGATGGTATTGATGAGCTTGAGGTACAACCCTTTCGTTTGAGTCATTATCATGATTTGAGTATATTCAGATTGTTTCTTATTGGTGCGCGTATTATGCAAGTTGTGGCTTAGGCCTGTATTGAGGTGTCATATCACCAAAGTGGTGTGTTGGATTCGAGATGATTCTGAGCCTAAAACATAAATCTAATGTGTTATTACATGAATTAAGGGTGAAAAAGATCAAGGAATTAGAGGTCAAAAATGGAGGTTAGCCTTGAACTTAAGAGAAAGAAAAATTGAGGTTTGAGGGAGCATTTGAGCTCGGATTTTGGTAAATTTGATATGTATAGACTCGTGGCGGGATAAGGAGTCCGGTGATGTAAATTTTTTGATTTTTCGAGAAGTGGGCCCGAGGCTCGGGTTTTGCTAATTTCGAGATTCTTGATATTTTTTGATTGTTTTCGATTAGGTATTGTTCCCTTAGCATATTGTGATGTATTCGGTCTGATTTTGGTTAGATTCGACGCGCGTGGAGGCCGATTTGAGGGGCAAAGGCATCGTGAGCTAGAGATTTCACCGGTTCGAGGTGAGTAATGATTGTAAATGATATTCTGAGGGTTTGAAACCCTGGACTTACACATCATAGTGTTGTATTGTGGTGACTTGCACGCCGGATAGCAAGCGTGGGGTAGAGCACCATTAGGGATTGTGACTTGGTCCGTCCCGATTGATATAATTACTACGTATTGACTGAAACTACTTGTTACCATCATAATTGGGCTGATTGCCATGTTTGGGCTTCGTGCCAACTATTTGAATCCTTCAGGGATTGATATCACTGTTTTCATATTATTTTGCATATTATTTGATCTCGGTCCAAGGTTTTAAATATTATTTCGCAAACTCAGCCATCTTTCTAATATTTGAAAACTTAAACAATATTTTATTAACGTTTTGAGCTGAAAACTATTATTTTAATATTGCCCAAGGGGCTTATATGCATTTCTGGACTGAGCATGGATTAGGCTACGCGCCGCAGTAGTGTTACATTGATATTGAGGTCGAGAGCCTGGTTGATTACATTGATCTTGAGGCCGAGGGCCTGGATGATTATATTGATATTGAGGTCGAGAGCCTGGTTGGTGCCACGAGATGACTTGATATTGCGCTTGGGTTATAGGAGCCCTCCGGAGTCTGTACACACCCCTAGTGAGCGCTGCCGACGATAAACAAATGGATGGCTCAGGCTGCATGCCACAGTGGGTACCAGAGTGTACCGTCATATGCATTGCATTACACTCATGCATTGGTTCTTATTTGTATTATATGTCATAATAATTCTGCACTCTTGTTTCATTGGCATATATGCTACTTCTTGCAATAATTACCTGATACCCTGGCGTTATCTGTTAACGGAGTGTTGTGCCCGAGGGGCTGACTTTTGTACTTGCCTGCAGTACTTGTTTCGCATTCATTTTCTTACCTATTGGAAAGAGACATTTTCAAAAGAGGTTTTAAACTGAGCTAAGATATTTCTAAAGCTTTTACAGCTTCACTGCTTTCTCCCTAAGGGTTTTTCACTGCTCTTGTATAGCACGATGGTTTGCTTTACGTGATTTCTCACTACTCAGTTGTTATTTACTTTTATTACTCACTGAGTTGGAGTACTCACTTTACTCCCTGCACCTCGTGTGTAGATACAGGTATTTGATCACCGATAGCGGGTTCTAAGCTAATTATTTTGTTATTGTAGCTGAGCCAGGTGACCGCCAGCGTTCGCGGCACCGGATTTCTTCCTTTTGATTCTCAATTTTAATCCATGTATTACAGTTTTTGTAGTTGTATTAAAAATTCTTCTAGATGCTCGTGATTTGTGACACCCCGGTCGGGCTGTGTTGGGTTGTAATTACATTAATTAATTTCATTGAATCATTTTTTTTTACTGTTGTTTAACTGATTAATTGCCTAAAAGTGGTGTCCTAAAATAGTCTGGCTGGCCTTGTCTTCACGAGATGCGTCATCACGACCGGAGCGGGGTCTGGGTTGTGACATGTTGGTAGTTGGCTTGCCCTGTTATTGCTCGGCCGGCCGACTTATGTGGGGCTCTCCCGTCCCGTTATTGTGCCTTAATATTGTGGAGCATCATGACATTGAGCGGGTACTTCGCCAGTTTGGCCGTCCGCAGCTCATACTAACATCGCCTACCTGGCAGACCATACATTACCAGCGGGATGATCGTACTAGGGTGGACGACGCACATTTGGCATGGCTACAGGAGCAGATATTTACTTGGGACCGACGATTTGACTTGATTACCCCCCCTCCCCCCCAATTCATCGAGTCAACTGGATACTGAGCATGACTATATGGGTTGGTACCGCGGTGTTACCCGAATTTTCTTCGAGAATCCCATTCATCGAGCTGGCGGTCAGTATATTCCATACGCTGGGAGGTATGAGGCACTGATATGTTATTTGGTATTCTTACTTATATTTGTGATCTAGCGTTTCGTAATTTATATTTTACATGTTGTGTAGGCTATTGGCCTACATTTAGTCCACCAATTGGGACTGCAGATGCAATAACATGCTAGCAAGGGAGCGGTCACTTTGCACGAGTATGGCCAGTAGGTTACAGAGCTGGCTGCCCGGACACTTCATCGAGCCAGAGAGGACGAGTGCTTAGAGCATGTCCCTTCTTATATTACGCCAGAGCACTACCATCGAGGTAGGCCTGTCCCACGAGGCAGGGTTTTCCCACGAGGTAGGGGTGCCCCACGAGGCAGGGCTGTTCCATATGGTCGTGGGGGCTGGTGAAGAGGATCTCCCTAGCAAGGGGGTGTTAAGGCACTTGTTCAGGCATATGTTGAGGATGTTAGAGCTGATCTGCAGGGTGACCTCTATCAGCCAGACGAGCATCACAACAACATGTCGTCGTATAGCCTTCAGCTGGCGTTCACTCCTGCAGCATCACAGGTGACCCCGTCAGATCTATTGTTGATCACGTATACGAGCATTACCGGATATGATTGGGAGCAGATGTTTTTAGGACCATCGACCACTGCTGAGGATCGGCCAACCCGAGATGTGGATGGTAGGCACCGGCTGAGTTATGGCTCATCGTCGATGGGTGTTGTGGATCTTTCATAGGGGCAGGTCTGTTTGTATTACTATTAAATTTAAATATGTTTTTATCTCATTGATTCTCCATAAATAACTTTATAATTTTCTTATTAAAGCTTCATCCCAACCTGTCACGGAGGCCACTTTGTGCGATGCCGATCAGGATGCGACGGATGCTTATATTCAGGAGCCCGGCGAGACCATGGTAAGAAAAATTTGTTGACTTAACACGTACATTACTAATATATATTTTCATATACTGAGCTGACTTATTCTTTTGTAGGTTGCTGATAGACCGACGAGCCCTTCCACCGATCCTGCCAGCATTACTGACGATCATGATGCAGCGCATCCTCCAATAAAGAAGCGACGTGATGAGGATGATCCTGATAGTGTAGCCGGCGGAATATGATTCACCTTAGGCCAGCAGCTGCATTGAAGCACACAGGCTGTGGGATACATTGATTTTCTTTTTTTTTTGTATTTTATGTACGCTATTGTAAATATTATTTTGTGTAAATAATAACAATAATTTTTTATGTTTACATAATATTCACATTATGTTTTTATTTTCCCGTTTCTCCTTTATTTTAACACAACAACACAATCACAAACATAGAAACTTAACATAATTTAAATTCAGTACAACTAATGAAAACACATGACACATGAAACATAAAGATAAACTACTACACTCAACACATACATGTCATTGTTTAGTCACCACCGCCTATTAGTCTCTGCTCTAACCACTTAAATTTCTCTTCCAGCTTATTTTTTTCTTCTTCCACCTCTTTGAGTTTCTCCTTCAACTCCGCAATTTCTCGTTTATATTTTCATTCATATTCCCACAGTTTTTTGGTCAATTTATGAAAATACTACAAAGATTTTTTGTAGCATTCCTACTCACATGGTTCATCATGCCATACTTCAAAATTGCAAAAAATTTTGTTGTTGCCTCCAAACCTATTCAGACACATTCAGTATTTGTGCCCAGCTTGATCATCATCCCAACAGTTCGCCATCATACAACGTTTGCCACATTGGCACATTGGTACATACATGCATTCAGACATTTGTTAAAGCGAAAAGAAGCCTGCTTTTATGGAAATTTTTTCTATTTGTTATGGTTAAGCACAGAAAATAACTAGAATATGCCCGTTATTTATAGGCAAGACAACACACATAACGTAGTATTTAACCGCGCTATATATATTCACACAAAATATAGTATTTAATTGCGATATGCTTCACATGTTAAAGATTATTTCTGATACAAAAAGAACTTTTTCGCAGTCGGACAACTTTTCAGATCGACAAAACAACACACATAACGTAGTATTTAACCGTGCTATATTTATTCATACAAAACATAGTATTTAACCGCGCTATTCTTGGCATGTCAAAGATTCATTCTGATACAAAATAACTTTTCAGATCGACAAGACAACACACATAACGTAGTATTTAACAACGCTATATATATTCACTTATTTATCAAACATCTTAATCCTATGACAGTGTAGTTTTCTAATAATTTTAGAGTAAAACTCGAAAGTGAACGTAAAAGTTTTCTATTTTTTAATCCAATACTATTTTTGATTACATGAATGTGAGGGAGAAATCCATTAATTTACTCAACTGAAAAATGTTAAATATCAATAAGATATAACAAAGTTGTGGAAACATAATTTTATTTGATACATCTTGCAACATAAACAAGTACATACACTTATTACAAAAAACATTACAAAAATAAAACACTACGTGTATCCTTGATAGTTGGGCACATTAGATGACCTTGCACCAGGAACTGTATTACCACTACCACCCAAACCAGCTGAAGGACATTTTACGACGTTCGTGTCCTATTTGCGAGCATATGCCATATTTACGCGCATAAACAGTATCAGCAACATCCATTTGGTTCCGTATACACGTTCTTTTCTGCACTTGTAGCTTACGCAAATAGTCCTTGTTACGTAGCATTTTAAATGGTTCCTGCAACCAATAATGCTCAGCACCCACTGGCTACAACTACCCACTATATGTGATTAAGTATGCAGCAACACTGTATTGCCTATCAACATAGTTAGTTGGCCCTAAACCTTTATGTTGAAAGCACTTTTTGGCATGTGAGCACGACATGTGGTAGATGGATCATTTCCCACAATAACACAACCTGCCGTCTTCATTTACGGTGTGTACATTATTCCCCCGGTGTTGATGGATACCGGTGCGAACTTTAAAAATACCCCGGTCATGATCATACTGTAAAAATGAATGCCAATGTACTCGCCTCCTGTATTTCTCAAATCTTTTCATTGGTATTGGCATAAATTCAACACCTCTATCCATCAATTCCGATGCACCTCTATGCCTTTCAACAAACCTCTCCGCCATCTATTTTAATGTCATTCAGACCATGGCAGTGACAGGCAATCCACGTGCAGACTTCAATAATTCGTTGAAAGATTCTAACATATTTGTAGTCAAGGTTCTCCATCGTTTGCCACCGTCCGTATGCAATGTACACTTATGAAGCTCGTGTCACATCAACCAATGGTAGGATCTTTCGTCTAACTGCCGGATCAATTCCATGCGCCTCCTGAATTTGCACTGCTGGTGATCAATTACAACCATCCACATTAAATCATGCAAGTCCGTGTTGGGATATTTCTTCTAGAAACTGGCCTTCAAATGCCTCATACAGTAACGGTGGTATGCATAGGGTTCCTGCCATTCAGGCAAATGCTCTGCAGAACTTAATATACCACCATGCCGATTAGATATTAGACAAATACCTAAACGTTGTTTGATAACGTGCTGCTTCAAGTGGTTCAATAATAGTGTCCACGTCTCTTGGATTTTATCGGCATAGATGGAAAAGGCAAGTGGAAATATTTGTCCAATGGTATCTACTGCAACGACGATCAACAGCTTAATATCATACTTTCTATAGACATGAGTACCGTCTATGGAAATTATCGGACGGCAATGCACAAAACTATTAATTGCTGGTTTAAATGCCCAAAATACGTATCTGAATATATATTTCGATATTCCTGCACTCTACTCAAGCTTCCATTCAACAACAGTCACAGGGTTAAAGTGTTTCAGTGCGTCCATGTACCTGGGTAGAGATGCAAATGACTTATCCCAGTCACCATAAACAATTTCAAATGGACGTTTGCACCCGATATATGCCTTTCTTTTTGTAATAGTACACCCGTATTCTTGGTGGAAGGATGTAATATACTCTTTGATCTTGTATCTAATGGACACTTCAATGTGTAGAATTAGTTGAAGAGAAATCAAGTCAACATCCAAGTTGAAGTGATTCCCATTGAATGTGTCCATTTCACAATTGTGGGTGCTAATATATTTACCCACTTTCCACAACCCTATTTCCTTCTTGCTCACACGTACCATCCAGTGGCAACCTGTAAACCATCTACGACAAACAACCTTGTATACCTCCGGTCTTGACTCCCATACCATCATTATGACACTCTCGTATACAAGCCCCGGTTAGGTGAGCTTTATCGGGAAAATACATGCCCTTTGCCAGCACCGTTGGTCTAGATTCATCCCACATTCGGCATACTTGGAAAATTATCAAGGTAGGGAATATGCCTTGAATGAAACAACACGTGAGACTCGTACACTCTTGGTTTAACGGGAGGTGGAGCATTCTCCCTCGTCAGCTCAGGTTCGGCATTCTCTTCCTCCTCCTCATCACCCTCATCAGGGAAGGGTATGTCATCTCCGGACTCGTCGGCATTGTTGTCATAATCACTATGATTTTCTTGACTCTGCGCATCTGCCAAATCCCGAGTAAATACATCGTCTACGTGCAACTGAGTGAGGATCGGACCATCAAGTTACTTGTTTTCACTACACAAACAACAAAATAATAAGCTACTGAAATTGATAAATACTTTACATATAGCTATATCACTTCACTTACAAGTCATAATGTGTTGACATTCCATAATGGACATTATCCTATTGCTGATGACTTCTTAATGTACCACCGTGATCCAGCACGCTAAAATTATGCATATTCCAACTGGGCGTGGGTTCATAACTTGTAAAATTCATAACTGGATGGTACCTTCTGTGGAATAATAAGTGTTAATACAAATTCAATATGACAAAAATAAGCACCGTAACACAGAGGAAAATTAAAGTTTACCGTTCGTCTTGTGGATTATGTAAAGTAGGAGAAAAATTATTTTCTCGCTCCTCATTTGCCCGTGGAGACAAGTTTAGATCTGGCCAAACTCTTGCCAGAACCTGTTGGGCTAAAATTGATCCAGAATAATCACCCGATGATTGAGGGTTATCCCTGCTTTGCGCAACATCATTATTGCGAACGTCTTCAATATTCACATACATCTCCAACATTTTATCAAAATAAGTTCTCGGTATTCATCCAGTGTCCCCACAAAATCTCTCATATTTTCATCATCCTCGATGTTAAACTCAGCGTAACACAGAATACGGATAGCTTCTGGTTATTTTAAGATTCACCGAACGTTTGCTCAACCTCATTTTATCGCATAATAATGATTCCGGTCTATCGTACTGCATTGTAAGTGGCAACTTAACATAACTCTGTGGAGATAAACTATAGCTCACTAAGTTATTCTCCACGACAACCTCACCCCCCCAATATTGTGAAACCCTTAGTTTTCGCTCTTCAGACATTACGAAAAAAGCTTGAGAACTTAACAACAAGAAAAATTTATCACGAAATTGGAGTATTTCTGAATGATTTTTCTCAAAACCCTTAACGCTTTTAAATAAGGCAATGCCCAATGCGGGGG
>MU768600.1:290367-301337 GCA_026770625.1 Nicotiana glauca
CCAACTCTTTTAAATTATAAATCTTCCGGAAGTTCTTGGTTTTTATTTAAGTAACTAACAAGTTTTAAACCTCACTCTCTTTTCATCAATTTGGTTCTCTCAAATAGTAGCTAAAATATTACAAGTTTGTAGCATAGATTTTCCAATCTCTATGTGATGAATCTTAAACTATATTAGAATTTTACTAAGCACGAGCAGAAAAATCCTATACACATTGGCCTCGTCAGCGACCAAACGTAAAAACAGACCCCACCCTCAACGTTGGATCGTGCTTTTCAGCTGCAGAAGACCAAAAATCGGATCTCCCTTCTTCACTTCTTCAACTCTCAGCGTGTAGCAGCAAACCTAGAGACCTAGGAACCCCAACCACTTCCATGAAAGGGTGAAGCTTCTTCATCTTCCTTGAGCTGCCTGAAAAACGCTAGACACCGCTGCTCCTTCTTCTTCTGCCTGAAACTCGCCGGAAATCCGGCAAAACAGAGCTCGACCAGCTGACAACTTTCAGTCCAAAATGAAAAACAAGTCGAGAACAATAAAGAAAACAAAAATAAGTAAAAGCTGAAAACAGTAAGAGTCCAAAAGCTCATTTCGAGTTCTTTTCCGGCGAGTTTTGAATTTTTCTGGTTGGGTTTCGATAACTCAGTTTCGATGACTATTCTGCCGTTTTCTTGTCGATGTTGAATACATCTTGGATCTTGTTTGCGAGTCTGTTCAGCGCCAGATATTGGAGTGTTGGTTTCGTCGAGGTCCGGTGCGTCGAGGTCGAAGAAAGGTCCATTTCTGCCCATCTCGTTTATTGATCCATAGATATATTTCATGTTTTCGTGAGTTTTGGAGCCTACTGTGATTCTAATGTTGGTCATTCACTGTATTTTGTTTAAGTTGTTTTTTTTAAATGGTTGAATTATATGTTGAGGACTTTGTTCAGTATACTTCAAAAAATGAAAACATCAAAAGTTTGAGGTAAGATCTGAACGTATTTGATTTTTTTTTTGAATTATTTAGTTCTGTATCTACGCGTTAAGGATTATTTGATTTCCATATTGCAGTTATAGTGTTGGTGTTTGAATTGTGCTTTGTTAATGAATTCGAGCCGTTGTAATCCAATTTCTCGAGCCAGCACCTGTTTTAATGCATTGCCTAATTTTTCGGCCATAAAGTATGTTCATTTTGCTTTCCTTATAATCTCAATTAGGACTGATGTATGCATGATTGAGTTTTTATTTGCTTGAGGAGTTTCTTTAGACGTAGCCAAAATGATTTTCTCTTTATATGAATATGAGGCTAAGCCCAAGGCCCTCATAAAATTAGTTAACTCTTGTAAATAAATATTGAGGTGTGTTATTTTCCTTTAATAACCCATGACCCTCGTTTAATTAATTTTAATCCTTAGAAATCGAGGCGTGCCATTTAGTTGAATTTTTCATGGCCCTCGCAAATTTGAAAGTGCGTAGTTGCTTTAGCGTGTAATTTAAATTAATCTCCTTAAACTCGGGTGTGCATTTCATGTGACCCAAATCCAAATCTCAACAATGCTAAATAAAATGTGTCGTGGATCGCGGGTGCATTTCATGTGGCGTGGTTCAAGACATGTTTTAGATAACGTTGAATATTCCTTAAAAAAATTAAAAGCGATTTAATAAGTTAAAATATACCATATGCTAAAACATGTATTAAAGTCAGATAATAGGTCAACTATGATAGTTTAAGCGACCGTGTTAGAACCACGGAATCCGGGGGTGCCTAACACCTTCCCCGGGTTAACAGAATTCCCTATTTAGACTTTCTGGTTCGGACTTCAAAAGGAAAGTAGAATTTTCCTCGATTTGGGATTTTAAAATAAACCGGTGACTTGGGACACCAGAAAACAAAATATTCCAAGTGGCGACTCTGAATAAAAAATGAATAAATAATTTCATTTCGAATAATATCACTTAAAGTGAAAAAACTCCTTTATATACCCCTTCGGGTGTGTAAAAAGGAGGTGTGACACCAGTATTCGTAGTAGGATTTAACAAGGCAGCAATCCGCAAATGTAAGGTGCTCGTCATCATCACTTACATGAGCATTAAACATTGAGTTTATGAGGTTTCTATATTCATATGCAACAACTAAACTTTCATACATGTAATTCCATATAGTTGGACAAGGTTTAGGAACCTTTCTTTCTTTTAAGCAAAACTCATCACATCTTTTAAAATATTCTCTAAGTCTACTTCTACGGTTTGAATAAAAAACCCAGTGAAGAGCCATTTTAACCTTTCAATTCAATATTTAAAATTCTCATACCATCACCCACAATTAAATGATAAATATGACAAATACATCTAACATGAAAAATGCTACTAAATGCAGGATTTAGTGTAATGGTAAGCAAGGCTACAACATTAGTGTTACTATTAGCATTATCCATTGAAATTGATATTATTTTATCACTAATACAAAAATATCTATAAATGTCCGTAACCGTGCTAGAAATAAACTGCCCTGTGTGACGTGAATTAATTATTTTATAAGCAATAATGCGTTTTTGCATTATTCAATCCTCATCAATCCAATGACTAGTAACAGTAAGATAATCACAGTCATTACCACTTCTACTAATATCAGTAGTAATAGCAACACGACAATTAATATGAGTAAATAAATAATGCAAATACTGTTCATATTCATGTTTATATTTATAAATATCGTTCTTTACGGTTGTGCGAGGCCATCCTTTATAAGTAGGATTAAAAACTTTTCTAATATAATGCACAAAGTGAGGGAAAGAAGGAAAACTGTAGGGTAAGCATGTAACAGTAACAATTTTTTTCAATTCTTCCCTATCTTTTCTTAGATCATAATATAAAATACCACCTATAACAGTGTTAGTTCCCGATTGAAATTGATTTGACCCGGTACTAGGGTTAGGCTGACTAGGTACACTTGTCCCCGCGGCCGAAGCTTTCATATGAAGATATTTAACTTTATCTTGAGGGTGTAGCATTATGTGTCTCCTCAAACTTCCCCCCCTTCCCCCCCCCCTCCCCGATCAACATAATTATAAGCTAACTCTTTGCACAAGTTTTACACTTAGCTTTATTTTTTTTCCTCTTATTTGAATAAAAAATGGCCAAACAAGAGATGTTTCGGCCCGTTTAGAAGGTTGTCTAGAAAAAGTAGGGATAGTAACAGGGGGGTTAGACGGGCAATCATTTGGATTGGTTGGGTTAACTTCAGTAACAGGACTAGTGGGTGTATCGTCATCCGCTTGCGTTTCATCCAAATCTATTTCCTGCTCATTATCTTCATCAATAGTTGGATTACCATAAAGAGCATTCATATATTCATGGTCTAAGTATTCACCACCTCCAACATTATGCAAATATAGACTCTCAATAAATTGTAATAAAGTATTATCACTATCAAGAATAGGAGCAGGTGGAGGATGAATATGAAGTTTGGGTAGGGGAGCCCGGGCAACTGGAGGAGAAATAGATTGGCCACTAGATTCACCACTCTTGGATTTTTTCTTATTTTTACTAAACATTTTTTTAATGAAAAGTCCATCTTAATTAATCAAACAATAAAAAAGTAAATAAAACAAAACAAAACTATAATATTAAAACTTAAGAGTTGGAACGAGTTTACCGAATTGACGAACAACTTGTTGGAAATTATATATTGTTGAAGACTTCAATTCACTAACTTCACAATTTTTCACAAATTGCTACAATAAAGTAAGCAATTATAGAAGAAAATTAGAGAGAGAGAGAGATTTATGATTTTATGAGAAAAATAAAAGAATGAGGGGATATTTATAGTTGAAAATAGGAAAAAAGTATAATTATAAAAAGTTTGGGGTTAAACAAAGTTGAGGGGGTTAAATGACTATTTTAGAAATAGCAAACGACTATTTTTGCAGGCCAACAACTATTTTATAAACTTTTCTAACGGCTAAAAAACATTTGGAATAATTATTTTTTTTTTTCTAAAAATAGCCGTTGGGCTCGTTTGAACCCGTTTAGGACCGAAACCAGCCCACTTTAACAACCCACCCTACCTGGTCCCGGTCCTAAACAGTTAGGCCCGTTTAGGCCCACTACCCATATGAACTCGCGGGCCTGGGCCAAACCGGCTCACATGCCATCCTTATATTCGGTCCTCCTTTTTCTTCTTTCAACTTCTACTAAAATGCATCATCTCTTTAATTTTGAGTGAAATGCATTTCGTTTCTCTCCTTCTCCAATGCAATCTCATAGAATCCAACCATTATATATTTTAATTAACACTTTCAACTCAAACAACGATTCAAATTTAGCATATGCCACTAAGAATCCAACAATTTTCAATTATTGCAGAAAATAAAATAGACGTAAAAATTCAAACCTAAAATCCCATATCATCACAAAAGAAAAGGTCTTCAAACATAAAGATATTCAAAGTTGTATCCGAGCAACAATACTAAAATTAGATGATAAATGTGAAGTTGAGTTTATATTATTGCACACTAGTGAGATGTCAGATTAATAAGCTTTAACCAAACTATTGATGTGACAATTACAAAGGAACTAGAAAGCGTAGATATATATATATCTAAAAAAATCAATGATTCTCCCGCAAAAATATTTTGCCCATCAATTTTCTATTTTAAAATACAGGAAACAAAATTCAGTCATTCTTCTTTTTACATTCTTGAATTTGGACAAGCATACACGAACAAACGACATTAAAAATCCACCTGTTCTGTTCGTTTTAAAAAAGGAGTAGAAGGTAGAGGAGAAAAGTTGACTGCTTTTTCATTTTGTCATTCCATAAAATTGGTAAAAATATGAGGGAGGGAATTGACTAAGGAGATGGAGACATGTGAGACCCATATTTCCACCTGTCAAATAGGTAGAGCCAGAGGCAGACCCATGTGTATGAGTGAGGAGTTATCGGACTTCGTAAATTTCAGATGAACTCCTGTATATACATATGTATATACTTTGAAAATGGTTAATTTAAAGCAGCTGGCACCCTGAACACTAAAAATCGGCATTGGTTGAGTACAATAATGTACCCCGTCATGTAAAAATTTTGGGTCCACCTCTGAGTAGAGGTGCCTCATACAAGTTTTGTTGGTTGAGTCTCACTCAAAATAAAATTTCTCGTTGAGTGACCATTTAAGTTAGGGGTGTATATAGGTCGGGTTGGTTCGAATTTTATAATTATCAAATCAAACCAATTGTATCGGGTTATTAAATCTTAAGACCAAACCAAACCAATAAAACTCGGGTTTTTCATTCTCGATTTTTCTTGGGTTTTCGGGTTATTCGGGTTTTTTCGAATTTTTTCCGGTAAAATCTTCGTAGAACAAAACATATAAATTATGCTCAAAATATTTTTTAATCCTAGTAAGATACAACTATATAAAGTATGTTCCAAGAAAATAATATAAAATAGATGTGTCATGGCATTATCCTAAAATATTCAACAATAAAGACAATAAAATTATGTAATATAAAATATTGCTAATTAAAAAACCATAATAAAAATAAACATAATCTGAAAGTAATAAGTCATGATAAAATAAGTAGACTAATAAGGGAGTATTAATCACATGACTAAACGCTAAAGAAAAAATAAAAATAGGTTATGCATTTTTATCTAAATTATTGCAAAACAAAATATAAATATTCAATACATTCTCGTTCATAGTATTTAATTGAATGTCTTTTGTTAGCATTAATATTGATTTGATATTGGTTTAGGCTTTTGTTAGTATTATTTAGTTTACTAATGGTAATTGCTATAATACTTATTGGAACATTCAAAAGTTCTAAGTCCAACCTTGAAATAATACCTTAAAAGATAAAATTATGAAAAAACTTAAGAAATATTTATAAATTACATCACAATATGTATATTTCTATATTAAATATATCTGAAATTTCTATATATATAATGTCGGGTTGGTTTAGTCTCGGTTTGACTTTCTTTAATTAAAACCAAACCAAACCAATTATGGTCGGGTTTTTTATTCCCACACCAAACCAAATCAAATCAAACCATAATCGGATTTTTTTTCTCGGTTTGACTCGGTTTATTGGGTTGGTGCGGTTTGTCGGTTTCCTTTGTACATCCCTAATTTAAGTAATGGACTCACCTTCACGAGTGATGAGTCCTAGGTGAAGAACGAGGATAATCATTCTGCACTTAAAGACAAAAACTGTGTTCCAATATTAGATAAGAAATCAAGTATATTGAGATATTCAAAAACAAAAATGATGGACGGCACTAAATTATTATTCAACAATTGGATGATGAAACCTCTAGTACTCCAAGGGATATCCTTGCGGTATTAAGGTATAATATATATTCATATATGTTACCAATCAGAAGTCCAAATTCCCTTCGTTTTATTCCATTATTGTGTTGGTTCTCAATACTGATTCAATGAACTAGACAACTAAGAATTATTATAAGAACATTCTGGGAACTGAACAAAGCCTGGGACACAATAATCATAAGTCATATACTGTTTCCTAAAATTGGCCATTTTTTGTCTCTGTTGAGGGCTGAGAACCTTAAATCTGTTCCATGGTTGGTTAACTGGTGAAGAACAATCATTCCCAGGTTGTGGAAAACAACCTGAAATTTTGAAGTGTTGATAATGAGCTATAAATGGAGCTAAACTCCAATCAATATCTCCAGCCCAACCACTGCTGTTTGAGTACCATACGCTTGCCTCTATCTGCATTGGACTTGTCGGGTAATTTACATTTGCTTTCACTTTGAGGTTCATGAATTCCCTTATTGGTATATCATCTATGAAGAAACTGCAATAAAAATCAAGGTTAAGAATATAGACTTTTTGAGCTTAACTCAATCGTCAAAACTAGCTCATGATATGAAAATTGCCGAAAGACATATAAGGAGATAGATAACAACTTATGCCCTCAACCAATGTGAGATTTTAACACCTCACGCCGAGGGCTGAGCGTTTGAGCATGAAGTAACATGGAAATCCAACATTGAGTAAACCAAGAATATGCATGATTGGTCAGCCTTTGAGGTCATGTTAAGAAAAATGACCTACATCCCAATTGAAGCGGATATTGCCCTAGGCCATATAAAGAGACGGCAACCCGCCGTACGACTTGGTGGGAGGATGCAGGTCACTGATGAAACCATTAAGCTGATTTGAACACCACTTATTCTAAAATAAAAAGGGATGTAGTTTGTGCTTACACTATTTGGAATGGATTGTAGAGAATTTGATAGGTGTGAAAATCTTGTGAAGGATCAAAGGGAAGTTGGAATATTTGTTCTCTAAAACCCCAATCACTAGCAAATACATTGGTTTGTAGTTTTCCTTGTGTACCCAGAAACTCGAAATCGATCTCATCGTGGGTCCCTGGTGGTGAACCATCTGGTTGTGAGGTTAGCTGCCATAAACCAATTGTCAAGTCAAAAATAGAGAAAAAGGTGAAATTCTTATTTACGAATAATTACTCTAATGTAATTTTGAGTGTAGAATGAAAAGATTGAGTATTATAATTCTATACATAGAGAGATGTGATAACTCCTCCAGTTTTCTTCTCTGGTAACTTCATCCTGATTACAAATAAGCCAGATTCGTATAGGAATCTGGACTTAAAACCAGCTCCTACATACACACAAAATTTATACGTTAGTATAATTTAAACTAACATGAGTTGCATAGCCACAGTTGAAATAATAACAATAATCACAATTATAACATTTCAAGCCAATTGGAATCGGCTATATAAAATCATACTATTCCTTCTTCTTTTTTTTAAACTTAAGAGACTGGCAGCCCACACCCTCAAACTGTGGTAATTTTTTTTTTTTTGGTTTCCCATCCGGTGTCCGATATCCTCATTGGGGGCCGACTAAATCCGGATTCGCACCGGAAAGTCCCACATTGGGGGTAAAGCGCTCCCTAACAAAGACGACTACATACCCAGAGGCTCGAACCCGAGACCTATGGTCTATGTTGCTCAGACTCTCCGAAAATGTGGCTGGATACATGTCGGATCCTCCAAAAATAGTGCATTTTTGAAGGATCCGACACGAGTGCAACTACATTTTGGAGAGTCCGCACAACATAGCATATGGTTAAGGATAAATGAGTACTTACCACTCCACCACAACCCTTTTTGGTGAAACTATGATAAATTGTTTGGCCCTTGAGTGTGACATATTTCAAAGTGATTAAAGACATAGCCAAAAAAAAAAAGAGAGAGAGAGAGAAAAGAAGTGAGAATAAACCTGAGGAGTTGTCTAAAAGAAGTGTTACTTCAGTTCCTTGGTTAATGATGGATAAATGGTTTTCTCCCCATGTAGGTTCGTAGCTGTTGTTGAAGCTAATATCAGCATTAGAAAGCCTCACAATAAAGAGAAGTATAAGACTAGTAACAATATTCATCAGAAAATAAGCCATCTATAAAGAAATAGAACTATTCGTAAAAATAATGACATTACTACTCAACTGTGTTCCTAAGTACTTCAATTTTATATTGCTATAGCGTATGGCTTATTTAAGTAAGAATTCAAAATACATACTATGGAGGGTATAAAATTTAGTGACTGTCTAAAAAGAATTATGAACTCCAGATTTGCTGAACTTGTTATATTATTTCCTTAATAAACTGGAAATTAATCAAAGCTTGTAATAATATATCCCAGGTCAGCTTCGCATTGCAATGACATAACATCTATATACGGCAATCAGAGGCGGGGCCAGGATTTGAACCTTAAGGGTTTTGAGATTGTAATACTTTTAATTTACTGAGTTCTAAATTAATAAATTATATATATTCAATGAATTTATTTACAAATACATAGTTTGAACAAAAGTTACTGGGTTCGGCCGAACCCGCATCCCGCATTGCGCACTCTACTTCCGCCCCTGGCTGCAATGTATTAAAAAATGGATACTTAAGGTCAGGGGCAGCCCTTCCACAAAGCAAGTAAAGCAACCATTTTAGGCCCCATTTTTTGTTACATCTAATAGACTATGTATAAGTTTAAAAAAGAGTTATGTAAAATGAAAAAGTTTGATTTCTTTCTTTAACAAATATAGAGATGAAGGATTTGCAACTGCTATGATTTCTACCAAAGAAATTGCACTTGAAATGAATATCGAACCCCAATTTCGTAAGAAACGTGTGATATATAGGAAGTAACTATTTGATGCAATGTTGATAATGAAATCTCAATATCTTTCGAAGAGTCCTTTAGAGTTGATTATTTTTGTACATAATAAACAAGGTTATTTTGCACTTCAAGATAGATTTGAACAATTCGAAACATATGAAAATATTTTTGGTTTTCCATTTGGCAGGATAAACTAATATCACTAGATGTTGGAAAGTTGAAAAAATATTGCCTTAATCTTGAATGTTCCTTAAAGTATAATAATCAATTCGATATTGATAGTTTAGATTTATTTTCTGAATTAAAAGTATTAAGAAAAATAGTACAATTAGAAGATAACAGTTAATTGATATACTTAATTAAATTAAAAGATTTAATTATTTTCTAAATGCCTAAATTGCTTATGGAATAATGTTAATAACTCATCTTCAATGGAAAGAAGTTTTCAAAATTAAAATTGATAAAATCTTACCTAAGAACAACAATGTCACAAGAAAGGTTAAGTGGATTAGTTATATTGTCAATTGAAAAATACTTATTAGGAGTTATTGATTATAAGAAAATTATTTATAAATTTTTATCTAAGAAAAGCTAAAAAAATAGATTTCAAATAAATAATAAAAAAATTAAAAAGTTAAGGCCCCTCATAAAGTTTGGCTTTAGGCCACAAAATTGGTCATGTCACCCCTGCTTGAGGTGTTCATGTATATTTAAAGCACTAGATGAAGATTGCACGTGCGATATATTAAGCATTCTACTTGTTTTTTTCGAAGTGTTGTAGTGCCAATGGAATAGTGTTCCATCTATAGATAAGAAATTGGACTATCATAACCAGCAAACTTTTCGATGTATTATACAAAATGGTAGGATGGTACAATATCTGCAAAAGAGGACATAAAAAGAATGAACAAATTTCCCATAAAATTTAAAAACTGTGTATCTTCAAGTAAAGCAACCCGTCAAGAGTAATCAGAAGGGTACTAAAACTATTGAAAAAGGAATATTAGAGAGATTATATATGATGTTACGCTTTGAATATATGAATGAAGCAAATAAGCATTGAAGCTCGGACATGCCACATTTCATATCCTTTTCATGGAGAGCCGCGCTCTTTCAATCAGCTTTTTACTCTGTTTTTTCATTAAGTCAACAGACATGCTCCATCTTTCACATTCTTCTCAGCTCTACTAAGCTTAGCTTGAAAAGTTAGAGGAAAAGAAAAAAAAAAGACTTAGAAATGCACATGCATGTCTATGGATCCTAAACTGATCTCTTGATTCCTCAAAATTGGCTGTGAACGCTACTATGTTAAAACAAAAAATCAGAAAAACTGTTAGAAGAATAAAAGAAACTCGAAAAGCAGTAAAGATGAAGAAATATTTCGAGTCCACAATTTGCTTGTGCGTCCTTAAGGAATTTTAACCCCCTCACACGTTGCCAAGGTAATGGATTAAATCCTCCCAGGATAAAACGGAATAAACCTTCCTGCAACAGTGGCAATACAAACTGCAGGATACCAACAAACTTAAAGAACGGAGCAAAATCACACTTACGAATTTGAGAGAGAGAGACCGCGAATTAGAATGCAGTATTTTCAGAAAGAAAGAAGTTCTGTAGTATTTTTTTGATGTGTTAACACAAAGCTATGCCTCTGAATTTATAGGCAATTATTGGAAGAGGTGTGATGTCTGTTCTGCAAAAGGTGCATGTTCAGAAATTTCGCCGCCTGCCGCTGTCCTATCGCGGTTACGCTAGGACCGCGGCCAAAGTGGCCCTCTGAACCTGTAGAAGGGTTCTGGCGCGGTCCTACCGCGGTTACGCTA